>VDFB02000013.1:250246923-250280854 GCA_007258455.2 Sequoia sempervirens | reverse complement strand
GAACTCCCCGATTTGAAACTTTTCGGTATGCAAAATTCAGACATTTTATAACATTCTATTATGGTTTGCTTTCATTTTTGTTGTTTTTCTTATTCCATGTTGATCAAATTGTTTGTTTGTGATGCAATACAACAATCACTCATCAACTCAACTTACCCCTTCAAGAAAAACAATCAAACACCTCTCTGCTCCTTAGAACCGCAATCAAACATCATCCCAACCATTTAAGATATCTTGCTCAAATCAACACATCCATCATATCCTATCTTCACTTAAACACCATTTGTAACAAATAACAATCAACATTAGTTTAACATTGTCACCAGACCTTTAAGATACCAATTTCATCATGTTTTGATTGTAATATTCCAATATATCAATATAGACACACTCTGACTACTTTGCATTCAAGACACCATTGCCATATATTGGAAACATATGCCCAAATCATCAAATCTTTCACAATCTACCTTCAAACCATTACCAAGCATAGACACAACTATGGAATAACAAATGAGACTGCTCCCAAGCACTTAACAACATTCCTTTCGCTGTTTCTACATATTCTTAGGCCTATTTTGATCCTTTTCAACATACTCTAAAAGTTTATACACTTATTTCACAAAATAGAGTATTGATTTGTGGGATTCACCCAATTTAGGGTATGGAGTCCCAAAGATTAAATACCGTATTGATGTTAAATACTAAGGAATTTGTATGTACAGTGATAATTGTATTTAGATTTGTGACAAACTTGTTTGCATAGTGGTAATGTGGAATAACATCACTACTGTATAGGATAGTTTATATTGTTTTGATCGAAGTTATGCTTCCAAAGCTCTTTCACTAGTTAATTTGACAACTTAGCCCTATAATGAATATGGTTTGATAGAGGGTAGAGAATAATTTCTTTTGGTGGTGATTTGAATTGATTTCATTAAGTATTAAGAAATTTACTTCAATTTTAGTGAAAGAGGGTTTGAAACCCTACCAAACAAGGGTTTGGTCACCAAAATGGTCATAATTCCCATTTCCACCATGGGAAAAATGTAAAACTTGGTAGAATGTTAGGTTTAGGGCCCTTATTCATGTTAAAATTTGTTTCAGAGTGAAAGATGGAGGTTTGCAAAAGTTATTTGATGCCCTAGGTCAGTTTTTCCCTTGTAAATGCATGAAAATGGTCTTTAAAATGCACTTTTCATAATTTTCTAAGTATTTGTGCAATACTAATGAATGAAAAGCATGGAACATGTCTTGGGGAACCTGTTAGAATATTTTAAAGGAATTATGGGTGTTTGGGTGTGCCTTGAAAGGTTGAACACTTCCTTATGTAGGCCTAGTTAAGCCTCGTTTATGGCTTGTAAGTCAATCTTTTGATACATTTATGGTGGGTGTTTGATCCTATGCTTTTGGGAACTTGTGGAGGATATTTTTAGGAGTCTAAAATAATGTTTCATTTTTTGGTTAATTCCTTTAATCAGTTTTTATTTTGACTATCCTATTGGTGAATGGATGTTTTTGGGTACAAGGTCTATTTGTTTGGTCATTTTCTATTGTGTGAAGAGTTTTTACATCATCCCCAAGTCATGTTGAGATGTTTGATTGTGTGATTAAAGTTGAGTGATCAAGTTGCATTGTTGAGTGACCAATTCAATCAAAAACAACAATGGCAAAAGTCCTACTCTTCAAGGTTTTAAGGAAGGAAAGAGTCCAAATTGTAAGGGAAACAAGAATTCTCGTTTGAATGGTTGAGGTGGATTTCAAAGATTTTTCTTCCTTTTCTTTCAGATCACATTAAGCCAGCTTAACACATCTCAAATTGGACATTAGGTCCTTTTAAAGTCATCTATTTCAAATTAGGACATTAGGTCCTTTCAAATTGGAACACATCTCAAATTACACATTAAGATCTTCAGTGACATCTGCCATTATCATCTATTCCAGTTTAAAGTCCCTTGGAACACCTCCTCTAAACTCTATATCCTTGCATTCAATGGTGTGCTTCAAATTGTGTTTGTATGATGCCTTGAATTGTCATAAGGTTTCTTAATAGGTCTTTGAAACCCTTGCTTCTCTAACATTTTTCTACTCATTGACTGTCATACCTAAAATATTCCTTCAAATTCCTTCAAGGTGTTTAGGAATGATGATTTAATGGTGAAAAGTCAAAGAGAAGATTCTGGAAGTGTGTGGAAGCCAATTTTTCAAGAGGCCCTAGTTTTTGGAGCAATTTCGTGAGGGTTTTGTGTTTGAGCATGTTAAGGTTGTCATAGGAGATTAAAACCTGGAAAATACTTGGTTTGGGAACAATTTAAGATACCGTAGAAAGTTTCATGGTCAGGTGATAAGTTTTGAATAGGGTTGCTTTGGAAAAGGGGGCTATTTAGGCTAGTTTTGGTGGGACAACATATTTTTGAAAGGTTTGGTCTGAAACAAGTGCTATCAAGATTTTGGTATGTTGTGTAGCATCACAAAACACACCTAATTCAATCATTAGTTTGGTGAGTCTTTTGGAAAAGTTGTTAGAAAAGTAAAAAAAACCACCGTTGGAGGCCTAGTTGGTTGGAAGCCTAGTCAAGGTGGAAAAGTGGGTTTTTGTTTGAGTCAAAGGTTTGGGGCTTTGAAAAAATTCAAGACAAGTTTGTTTGTGTCCCTTAAGGGCATTCCAAGGGTTTGGATCCATAGGAGAAAGATTGGAGTCATAAGTGCACTTTGAGGCTTCTTTCCTTAACATTGTTTAGAACATGGTTGAGATTACTTCATTGAAAAAACCTTCAAGCCTTTGAGTTTTGTTTTGAGTCCCATATCCTCTACATCATAGTGGTATCATAGCAGTAATTAGGTCCTTTAGGGATTGAAGAATCAACAATGGCACCTAAAAATCAGTTAGCAAGAGAGTTGGAGGAGTTGAGGGAAACCTTGGAAAGGGAGAGAAGGGAAAGAAGAGAACAAGAAGCAGCAAGAGAGCAGGCTAAAGCAAGGGAAGAGAGGAAATGGAGAAGGGAGAGAGAAGATATGTAGGCTAGGATCAATAGCCTTGAGAGAAATAGGCGAGGAGAACAAGGAGAACAAGAAGACAATGATGAAGAAGAAGAGTGATAGGGAGGGGGTTGGAGGAATCAATCACAGATTCCTGCTCTAGGTCTTGTTTGCAAGACCTCCTTGGTGTTTTGTTTCACCACCTTAACCTATAGGACCCTTCTCAAGTTTAGGTACCCCTGGTCTATCTGGCCAACCCCACTTCTATCACAATTCCATCTACCAAGTTAACCTTGGTGCAATGCTTCAACTCTTCCTTAGCCCTTAATCTACCCTAAAGGCTAATCTATCATCAACACTCCATTAGTTCTTGCAGGGGTGTAGAGATGTCTTCAATGGCTTCAAACCAACCTCCTAGGGTTCTTGAAGGTTCACCAAAACTCCACCTTTTCATCGCTTTCACCAAACCCTCATCTAGGGTTAAGAAGTCTACTAGTCCATGACCCCCAATTAGGTCTCCATCACCAAAACAACTGGTTATTACTCAAACATTTCAAAAGACCACCTCAATATTTCTTCGAGGTCCTTGTCCCATATGAACACCTCTCAAATATTTTTGAGGTCCTAAGCTTTAACTATCTGTACAATGCTTAAACTTGAAAATGGTCATTTCCTAGGGTTTTAAGCCATTTTCTGGCTGTTTTCAAACTGTCAACTTGTTCTCACATCAATTGAACTGATGGAGCTTTCTCCTTCATGTGGCAACTAGGTAAGACACTTGCCTACCTCCTCCAAAAAGCAATTTATCAAGAACTGGTCACCCCTGCAAGTTATGTGCTCTGCACTTCTTGTCTTCCCTAGCCAGACTCTTCCTGGCTCGCCTAGGGCAAGACTTTGCCAACAGCTCCTGTGTTCACACAAACCCTAAATCCTACCATATTTACACACATGGAGTCTAGTCACTATTCCCAAAGGGCCGTACAATTTGTATGGTGGGAAAGTGATCTAAACCTCCATTTGCTCAAGACTGCCTGGTTCAGACCAGCAACAGTGTGGAATCCAACTTATTTACAAACAGTGCTTGAAAATGAATAAAACGACTATCTAATGACACACAAAGCTTGTAGAAACACCACTCTACATCCTACACAGGTCTTGATGCTATATCAATCCATTAAAGCTTCAAGTACCCTAGGAGGTTGGTTTGAAGCCATTAAAGACATTCCCACACCCCTGCAAGAACTAATGGAGAGTGAGGATAGGTTAGCCTTTAGGATTGATTAAGGGCTAAGGAAGAGTTGGAGCATTGCACCAAGGTTAGCTTGGTAGATGGAATTGTGATAGAAGTGGGGTGGGCCAGACAAACCAGGGGTACCTAAATTTGAGAAGGGTCCTATAGGTTAAGGTGGAAAGCCAAAACACCAAGGAGGTCTTGCAAGCAAGACCTAGAGCAGGAATCTGTGATTGATTCCTCCAACCCCCTCCCTATCAGAAACACAAGAATACCACTTTCTTTAACTAATCTCCTCCCTTCTTCCAAAGTGATTCTATAAGCATGAAAATCTATTTATTAGATAACTTGTTGAGTGACCTATTCATACGTAGATGGGTCAACTCCTTTTCATTATCCAATTTTTCATTAAGTTCATTTTTCTTCACTTTGATGATGAAGTCTCTAAAGTCATTTGTAGTAACAAAGGTATCATCATCCATGAACTAGCTACAAGCTAATACTTTGACATCATTGGGAACAGAGTTCTCATCATAAAAATTAACTGCTAGCCTATTTTTAGGAACTTGTTCATCACCTTGATTGATTTGGGGAGAAGGGAAGTGTTAGTTCACTTCCTCATCTCTAGGAACATTCTTCATAGTCTCCTCTTGCACACTCTCCCTTTCTTTTGGATTCTTTGAATAATCAACCAAGGGTGCATCAAGAGTTTGCATTGATTGGCTGTGAGCAACTTGTGCTGATGATTCTGTTGACAAGGCTTGTTGTTGAACAAGTTAGCCCACTTCCATCCCTTTTTCTCTTGCTCTGCCAACTTCATCATGCTGGAAAAATTCCCATCTGCCATGGCAACAAACATCTTCTCCATCATTTCCATGGGACTTGTGTACTTTGCAAAGGAATAACATAAGCATGATTATTTTTATCCTCTTCTATTTTGTTTGGACCATGAACATCCATTTCCTTTTCCTTTCTCTGACCTCCTTATTAGTTTTGAGGTTCCTTATCACATCATTAGATGCATGGAAATGATGGTAGATATGAGATCTACCCCTCTCTACCCTCATTTTACTGATATACCCTTTAGGATCACAACTCATGGCAATGTCTACTTTCATTCCATAAATAGCCTTGATCAATAGCTATGCAGGCTAGGATCAATAGCCTTGAGAGAAATAGGCGAGGAGAACAAGGAGAACAAGAAGACAATGATGAAGAAGAAGAGCATGTGCAGGTAACTCAAAGACAACCAGCAGATGAGATAGAAGACCCTGAGGAAAGGAAGTTCATAAGATTGTTGAAAGTAGCACAAGGTCATGGAGGAAAGAGTCACATAGAGTTGCCTATCTATCAGGGGAAGATGGATAGTGAAGAGGTGTTAGGATGGCTTGATGCCTTAGAAAACTATTTTGAGTTTGAAGAGATGGAAGAAGAGAGGAAGGTTAAGTTTGCTAAGACAAAGTTGAGAGGTACAACACTGACATGGTGGACTAGTTTTCAGAATGATAGGATGGCTAGAGGGTTGGCAAAAGTTTCTATATGGGAAAGGATGAAGAGTTTGGTCAAGGAACAATTTTTACCATCAGATATTTGATCCATTTCATGAAAGAATGTTGTTGTGACTTGTGAAATGGATCAATCCTTACATGTATAATACAGATCTAACAAAATAATGTGCAGGAAGGAGGAATGATAGGGTGTACACCGAGATTTCACATTGAAAACTGCATGAAAATGATGCCTAAAGTGTAGCAGCAGGAGATCTACCTTAATGAGGGGCATGTTTTTGAGTTGAAGGTGTTTAGGAATGATGATTTAATGGTGAAAAGTCAAAGAGAAGATTCTGGAAGCAAAGGAACTAATCCAAGAAAAGTACGAACTTGGCAACACAGCTCTGCATATAGCTGTTGGAAGAAACTACGTGCATATAATACAGAAGTTAATAAAGTTTGAGGCCGAACTGTGTTACTGGGTTAATGACAACCAAGAAACTCCGCTTTGTATGGCAACGAAATTTGGGCATCTGGAAGCAGTAAAAGAGTTGATAGATTGCAGGCCAGAGACTGTTGAAATACGGAATAGTTGTGGAATGAACGTGCTACACTTAGCTGCCCAAGTTAGCCAAGTGCGAATTGTTAAATATTTGAAAAAAACGGTAGGCTTATCATACTTGGTCAACCAGGGAATTGACAAGCCTAAAGCTGAAATGCCCCTGCAAAGTGGAGGAAACACAGATCCGCCAGAAAGAAAAGTTCTCTTTTCAAAGATACGTGAGGGAGACACACCTCTGCATATTGCAGCAAGGAAGAAACACTTAGAGGTAAGTTTCATTCTAAACGAATCTTTGGTTCTCATGACTGAAGTCGCTTCATTGAACCAGCTATTGGGTATACAATTATACGTTTTGGGTTTGTGGAAGATTCATTAACCTGAGCTCTTTGACTATTGAAATAGGTAAGAATAAAGCCAAATTAATTTCTTAGAGATAGGACTTGAAAACCATCAGGGAAACAACTTACATTTGAGAAATCATTAAGCATAATTATTTCCAATGGACCATCAATTTCTATCTACTGAATTTATGTGTGCATTTTCTAGATGGTGAATTTGTTGCTGCGTATAAGAGGGATAAACAAGTTTGCCGTTAACAAGGAAGGCTCAACGGCCCTCGACATTGTGAGAGAAAACACCGAGTACCACGAATCTCAGAAGATAATTTCAGTGCTGGCTAATTACCCTTCCAAGCACAAGCCTTTCATGTACAGCGCTCCAATGGTGAGCGCAGATAAACACGAGGCTGCCATTGAGACGGTGAACAAAATATTTGACGACAGGCGCGGTACAGAATTAGTGGTGTCTGTGCTATTAGCCACAATGTCATTTATAGCGGCTTTCACTGTTCCTGGCGGTTTCGTGACGGAGGCAGAGGAACCGAGGAAAAAGAACATGTTAGGCTCGCCAGGCTCGCCGATTCTCAGTGGATCCTACTACTTTAAGGCTTTCCTCTTTTTTGATTGCATGGCATTCTTTCTGTCGCTCTTCGTGGTGCTCAAGTGGCAGACGAGTACATTCATTTTTAGCACGGGGGATAAGATAGTGTTCCTCTGTCGCACAAACTATATTCTTTGCTTCTCGTTTGTCTGTACAGCCATGGCTTTCATGTTTGCAGTTTGCGCGATGCTTGTCCACAAGGATAACGAGACGGCTACGCCCGTCCTTTTAGCGTTGATGATCATCTTCTACAGTAGTAATTTCAAAGTTTGGTATAAGTCTCTAATGTTTTCCGTGAAGAGGACCAGATTCAATCACCTGATTGGTATACCGCCTTTTCTTCCTGACCGTGTTGGGGAGTACCTGTGGTTGACACTAGAAGGATTGCGGCCTTCGGTCTTGGGGCGCTGGTGCGAAACCAAGTGGGCCGCTATTATGTACTGCAACTGCCTTAGGAAAGATGGGGTTAAGCCTAAAAGCGTGTCTGCTGGATCGGTTGATAGGGTTCAGATGCAACTTCAAAACCGTGTTACTGTTGACCTATGAGAGACAGGGATAAAGCGCACTCGGTGGTGGTTAATAAGGTGACAAAGTTGCTTTCTCTATGAGTTTATGAAATAGTGATTTCACATCATGTGTCTTGCGTTGCTATTTGTAATGCTGGTTGTTTTAGGCTATTGTTCGGTTGGTTAGCTGTTTGTAATGTTATGTTGGTTAGTCTTCCTTCATATTGTATAAACATTTGTAATGCTGGTTGTGCTTTTCTCAGTCTTGTTGTGTTCATTTCTTTCGGACTGCATTCTTTCTCTTTGTAATCTATTTTGCTTTGATCAATATAATTTTCTATCTTGAGTTCCTGAGATTAAAACTTCCCCGCTTCCTGCCATTATGGGGAGTGTGGATGCAACGGTGCAACTTCTTATTTCTGCATGACTTTCATTGCATCGAAGTAAGTCTTACAAGATGAATGTTTATATGTTAGTTTGAAATTATTGTAAGCAGCTTCTTATTTCTGCATGACTTTCATTTCATTGCTATTACTAAGAGTATAAATTATATGTTTTGAGTTACATATATAGATCAAATATTGAGTCCAAGTGATACGGGTATGAGAATCAATATACTGCCAGTAATATTTTTTAAAATTCTTGGTTGGATTTTAAATGATTTTATATTTGTGAAATAATTTTTCTTTCAGGTTAATTTAATTATATGTCTAGTTTTGTTAATGATGTAGGAGTAATGAAAATTTAGATAATTATGTTTATGAGATTTGGAAATATATAATGTAAATAAGCATATTAGTTTGTCGGTTGAAGATTGTTGGTCTTTGATGAAGATTTTGAAATATTCTATTAAAAATACAATCTCTCTATTATAAGAGCTATGTCGAACATGAAGTCTAGACCTTCAATAAATATCTCTTATCACATACTCATCCTATACTTGTGGGCTTGCCTCTAGTTAGGGTGTTGTTCTTCTTTTTCAATTTCCTCACAAAAGTTGGTCTTCTTTACTCTTGTTGAAGATCTATAGACTACTAGTATTTACAAATACCTTGAAGGAGACAAGTTCTCCAAGACTAACCCCCAAAAAATGTACAACAAATGAAGATAATATGCAAGGGCCTTGAATGTAGATGTATAACTCTATTTAGTATAACAAATCTTAATGTTTCGTAACCGATCCTCCTTCAAATAATAGCACATAGTGCTAGATCATCCAAACTTAGGGTTAGTCAAGTTTGGGAAAGGGAGATAGTATTGGCTTGTCAACCAGATTTGAATGTTAAAAATTTAAAATGTGAGCATCAATTATGTGACCACAAGGTTGATCTTGTAACAATAAGAAAGCTCCTTAACAATCAAAAGATTACATCTAGGAAATTAATAGTTAAATGATAATATGTGTGGGGATGAGTGTCATAGATGCCAAGATACAAGGAATATATGGGAGTATGGTCTATGTGGATGGGAATGAGTATGTATATAGAGATGGATAAAAGGCTAGGGGAATAATCCCAACTTCACACAAGATTGTGTCATTTGTTGATATGTATGCATACCAAAATATTTCTTCAAAATAACCACAATACTAAATGGGAAATGGTATGGGTATGCCAATTTTTCCATTTCATTCCACCCCCCACTTTGAGGTGTGCATGAATCCTCAAATATTATGCATCCCAAACTATTTAATACTCAAAAATATGCATTAATATTAATATCCATACATCAAAAGATCCAAATGGGGTCCATACAAAGTAATGATCATGCAAGTTTGTCCTTTTAAGATCCACTCTTCATGAGAACTTACAAAATAATGGAAAATATTATGTGATAAATTCTATCTCATAAATGAAATTTGAGTATAAAATAGAAGCTTGTTGAACTATCTAAGAGGTAATAAAATATGAAATAGTCAAAGTTAGATCATTTTTTGCAAGCTTGGAAAATATTCCAAGTAGTGGTCTTGGAATGATATAATGCATGAAGCACAAGGCATGTCATGCTCCATTTTAACATTTCTAGCCATAATGATGAGCCCCTACTGTACTTGTCACTACTTGAAAAGTCAAGATAGGATTGTTAGTAACATTACATTCCCCTTGAATAATTGGTTGCATCCATAGGATTTAAAGAATTAAAGTAGAGGGAAAATTGTACATGACAATAAATATAATCGAAAGATAAGAATGTGAGAATATAATCATGTTAAGACACTAAGGACACTAAAAAATATCTACCATGTAGAACTAGCCTTTAAACAAAAAATACTAAAGATCCTTCATGGATTCTTAGGCCTCATTGGATATTATCACCACTTTGTAAACTAGTAATATGACAATATTGTAAGCCCATCATAGCCATGTTAAAAAATGTTTCTTTCTATTAATATTCTACAACTATATAAGTAGCATTTTATATGTAACTTAAGGAGGCTATTTACATCACAGTATCTCTTCCTATGCCAAATCTATCTAAAGAATTCACCATTGAAAATAATGCTCCTAGATATATATTGGTTGATGATCTCATGTAGAAGGTATGGGTGTAACTAGAAAAACTAACCCATTCTACCTATGAGAATGATATGCTATCCATTCTTCTTGTAGTCTATAAAAGGTGTTCATATACCTTGTTGGAATGCACTTTTATATTAAAATAACCACCATAATCTCTACTATTTTTTAGACCAATGAATCTCCTCTCTATAACAACAAAAGTGGGTCACAAAGTTGTTAGGGTATGAATACTAGCTCATCTAAAAAATTACATGATAATATGGTGGTAGATACATTATGAAATCAATTCAAGAGGACCATCCTTCTTTGATTGATTTATCAATGCCCATGCCAACTTGGATCACTGGCTTATAGAAAGAGTGTTTGTGATATAGTAACCTACAAGAAATCATCTACCAATTGTTCAATCGCCCTTCTTTAAATTCTAAGCATTCATGGGATTGATCATATTTGTGATATAAGGCTCATCTACTCTTTACCGAACAATTGACTTTACACCTAAATTTTTTGTCTGAGTTCTATTTCAAACCATCAATGGGTCATTGTGGCTTTTAAAAAAATTATGAAATACTCCATAAAAAAAATTTGGGGAAGCTACAAAAATAGACATCAAAAAATTGTGTGAAAATGTGAATCTTGTCAATACAAAAAAGGTGATATAGTTTTCACCCTCAATATATTAACCATTAGTAAATACTATCTATGTGTGAACTCAATTTTAATACAATTCATTTAAATAATATAAAATTATATAGGGAAATCAGTCATTTTGGTTGGGTGGTAGATCATACTATAAATGTGTCATTTTTTTGTCTTATCTAACCCCTATACTTCTTTTGGCCATTGCCTAAACATTTATGGATTGGATGATTTCTATCCATGGAATTATTTCTTCATTGTTAGTGATCATGATCATATTTTTACCAACCATTTTTTTCTAGAAGTCTTCAAATATAATGGCAACTAAATTAAGGTTATATTTGAATATAATCCACTTGGCTTTAAATCAAGAACATCTTTACACCAAATGGTTATCACTTGTAGCATATTTGTGCCATAACACTTATCACACAACAACAAAGATGACACCATATGAAGTAGTGCATGATCTATATATAGCATCTCTCTAGACATATATACTAGGAAGTTCAATGGTATATGAAATGGATAAAAATAGTTAAATAAATGACACCTTTCTCTTATCATTTAAGGACAATATGTACATCGGCGGGGGGGCTAACTTGATTGGCTAAAGCATCCTATTGCAGAAAAGAGGTCATGAGGTATAGTCTACCCTCGCCCTTGTAGTATTGAAGGGTGTTTCACGCCAATGTCGTCAGTCACATGAAAAAAATTTATCAAGCGCATTGCAGTTTATAGGAGGGCTACTCGATTCCTACAACCTAAAAAAGGACAATATGTACATGTAGCATAAAAATAAAAGAAAAATATTGATCAACACAACTCCAAATATACTTTCTCCATTATTGGTGTGGTCCTACTTCTGGTCCTACATCCCTATAAATAGTTGTACTAAAAGATGAACAATCATCAAAAGTTAGCACCCAAATTTTATATAGACCCTCCAAAATTTATAGCATATCATTTTGTTTTCATAAAATTGGGATATTCATCCCTCCTCCAAGCTCCACTTAATCTTCTATCCTTCTATTTTGAAAAAATTATTTTTGAACACATTCTTTCTTAGCTCGCATACCTAAGTTGGATATAGAGGGATATATCCTCTTTATAATAAATTTTATCCTAGATAAATATTTACACCAAATCTACAAACCCACCATCATTTAATTCCTCATCAAATAGCATGGTATGCAATAAGAATATGCAACATTAGAAACTCTTCAAATTGTAACAGTATCTCTCATCTCAAGTGATGAGCCATAGAATCAATTGAATAGTTCCTTGTCTTAGTTACATACTTTATCTTTATTTTCTACTAAACTTTGAGACATGACCATACCTTTCATATAAAGTTCTTTAAGTAGCTTAAAGAATTTGGAATTGAAACATGTTATATTAATATGTGTATGTATGAGTTATGAATGTCCATGAAGTTTAGTAGGATTTTATGTTTAAATCATAGTTGTTAATGATGGAAATGCTTTGAAGAATATGTTGGAAGCTTGAGTTGTTTGTGATTTTCTTGGGTGTTGTCATTGATTTCAACCCTTGTATAAAGAGAATGTTGGAATGGTTGGTATTGGCGTTGTAGACATCCAAATTTGGACACTTAATTTATCCAAATTTATCACTTTTCGTCTAAACATCCTCTTATCCGAGTTAATTAAGTAATATATACTATTATTTAATTAATATCTTTAATTCTACCAAATCCCTAAGGTATTTAATTAAATACCTTACCCTCTTAATTTCATCAAATAAATTAAATAAATATTACATTTATTTAATTCCTCACATGTCATTTTCATCTAATCCTAATCCCATCTCTTCATTAAGGATGTGCACATGCCTAATCCTTTATTAGGATGTGTCACATCCTCCAACTTTTGCAAGTTGGCTTTTAATCCCCATTAACCCCTAATTATCCTCTAATTACTAATTAGTTAAACCTAATTAGTACCTTGGTCAACTCTCCCCATCTCCCAAGGAATTTTTAATTCTTTTTATTCACCCTAGGCTCCTCTCTTCCCCATGTGAATTTTTAATTCACATTTTATTCCTTCTAGAATCCCCTTTTCCCATGCACCTTCTAGAATATTTGACTTGTCACATCAAGTCACATGTGACAAACTCCCACCTTTTGGGAATATTGTCTTATCCACTAGATTCTTCTAATCATTGTGAATTTAAAATTCACTTTTAATCACCCAAGATTCTTCCCATCTCCCAATATACTTGCAAGGTACTTGTCCTTCCTCCACATCATGTACCTCTCTTCCACATCATCTACACATCATCTCACCCTTAGCCATCTCATTCACATGTCAAGATGTGAGGGCTTGTGGGTTCTCAACCCACCATAGCCCTTCATCTTGACCTTGATGAATCAATCTTGACCATTGAATTCTCTAGAATTCAAATTCTCCAGAGAATTCAAATTCTCCTATAAATACCCCCTCCTCAAGGGCATTTTGGGGGAACACTTAGCCATTTGACAACTATATGCTGCCAATTTGCATTCTCAACCACTTACCATCATCTAGTTATCCATTCTAATCACTTTGCACATTCAATCTTGCATTCTAGCTACATCACAAACCATCGAGGAGCACACATATCATTCCAAGCAAGGGCCAGTCAAAAGAGATATCAACAGCAAGGAAGGTAAAACTGTTTGTGTCTTGTGTTATCTATTTTCTTTCTTATTTTGTCACTCTCTTTTGGCTAATCTTGAGGTGTCCTTGGTATTTTTATCATTTCATATTTTGATTTATTTGCTAGAATACAGTCAATTATAAAGGGTATACATTTCACGGCCGCCCGATTAGGACCTAAGCGGGTTCCACATACTTTGCTTTCTTTGTTGGGGTTTTGCGGAACCGTGGCAGGCTGACTACACCCTGTTTTTACTTGCCAAAGGGGGCGACTCGCCCTGTTTTATTGCGGTTGCAGCCTGTTTTCTGCTTGAGAAGGGCGTAATGCACCCACCTTGGGCTGAAACTTCACTTTTTTGCTGAACACTTTTAGCGGTAAAGCCCTTTGGCTAAAAATTTCACTTTTTGCTAATACTTTTCTGCGGGGAAGGGCGTAATCGCCCACTTTGAAATTTCCTTTTTGCTAACACTTTTTTTGTGCGGAAGGCGTGTCATACGCGTGGCTGGTACTACTTTTTGCTAACCTTTTAGCGAGGCGTGTGTTGGCCATACGGGCTGAAACTTCACTTTGCTAACTTGCTTTTACTGCGGAGAGTGATTATTATTATTGCCCACTTGAGGTGAAACTTGTCTTTTGCTTCCTTTTGCAGAAGAGGCATTAATGCGCCCTTGAGCTGAAACTTTTCTTTTTTGTTCACTTTTTTAGCGAGTACTTTATGGTAGGCGTCTTTTTGCTCACTTTTTAGAGGGCGTGGCTGCCAGAACAAAACTTGTCTTTTTTGCTAACACTTTTTACTGCTTGAAGGCAACTCACGCTGGGACTTGTTTTGTGCTAACACTTCACTGCAGCGAGGCGACTACGCCCTCTGGGCTGAAATTTGTGCTCACTTTTTCGCAGAAGGGCGACTACGCCCCTATTTTATTCGCGAGGCGAAGGTGATTAAGCCCTGTTTTCTTAACTGCTTGAGGAAGGCCCGGTATTGTTATTGCTACGGAAGGTAAAATTGGTGTTTTGATTTCAGATTTAATTGCTTTTTTTCTCATTAACATTGTTCTTGCAAGGATACATGTGTTTTGTGCTAACCTTTTGCAGCATATTCTTGTGAAGTTGATGGAGAAAGCGAGATAAAATATCTAATATTTGCTTGCAGGGCTATCCATTTTGCTCAAATTTTTCTTTAAAAATTATCCTTGCTGTTTGCATTAATCTAAGAACATAGTTTAATTAGAGGGAATAATATTCGTTGCTTGTTGTGCTTGTCTTTTTGTGTTACCCGAAGGGAGCATTAGCTTGTTTTCGCTTTCCCCTTGCACTTCGTGTGAGCCTGGGGAGTAGTTGGAAGCGGTTAGTGCTTTCTTTATAGTGGGACCTGCTTGGGGATTTCATCACCCCAAGGGATGATTCCAACCACGCGTACTGGCGGGGTATACAAAGGGGGGAGAGTGAAAGTTATACCCCAATCCAGTCACATTGTAATTGGCAGAGCGTCGAAGCTAGGGTGATACCTAGATAGATGTGAAGAGTTGGTCTGAGCCCTTCAGTATCTCGCTGGGGCTCCCGACTCACGCTTGTGACGGGCTGGTGTTCACGGTTGTGCCTCACGTACCGAGAGTATATCGAGGACTCCCTAGATACCTTGTGCATCCTAGATTAAGACCACTTTGGCCATACCCTTAACACTAATCATAGGGTTGTATTTGCTTGAGAGTGTTTTCTTGTGAGAAACCAGTGAACTTTTGACGATTTGGCCTTATCATTGTCATTTTAAAAGTCCTTGCCATAGTCATTTGTATCAAACCAAGCCTCTGTTTTACCGCAGAAAGGCGATTACGCCCCTGTTTTTACCGTAGAAAGGCGATTACGCCCTATTTTTATCCTTGAAGCTGATTAAGCCTGGTTTCTTTGCGAGAAGGGCGGAATTTGCCCGCATCCTGAACATCCCGTGATCGCATTTAAGGTCCATTTAGCCTCTAAACCTCATGAACAACCGACTTCCCAACCATTATCTCATCATCCTAAGCCTTCATTTTGTCACTCTAAGCTTCCCAAAACCTCCATTTGATCCGTTTTAACCTCCATCTCATCATTCCAAACTTCCGTTTAACCATTCTAAATCCCCGTTCATTCTCCACAATCATCTTCAATCTGCCCATTCATTCTAATTTCCTCATATTCCATTCAAAAGTCCATACCCTCACCTAGCAAACATCATAATTTTACCGTTTACATCACCAAACATCCTCATAATCAAGCAGCGAGGCGGAAGTGCCCACGATTTCCCTACTGTAAAAAGTGACTCGCCCGCTTTAACTTCCGGGGCCATCATTTACAAAGTAATGCGTCAGATGGGCTTAGATCCAAAAACCAAAGTTGCTTAGTTTTCCAAGTTCTATCCAGGTGGTACCTTCCATTTTCCTCCTATCAAAATTATGTTTTATTTTGAATTTAATAGATTATTATTATTTATTTTTCTACTAGAATTATGATAAAGTCGATTGATAAATTTGATTGTAAAAATTTATAACTTTCAAAGCGATTATCATATTTTTTGAATCCAAAGCATGCGTCGTCATGATTTGCATACTATAGAGGATTAAAAAATTTAGATTTCATGAAATTTTGACCAGGATTAAGATTAATTGAGGACATACAAGTTTTTATATTTTAAAAAGTTGTAATAAAAATTCTATAATTAATTATTTGTGAAGAATTACAAAAATATCGCGTCACATCCGGTTTGGAGTCCTCTACTTACATCTAAAATCTCATAAAAAATATTATCATTTTATTATGGTTAGAGATTGAAATTGACGGTTACCTACTTCTTAATTTTTCCTTTGAAATTTAAGTAATATTGCATTGAAATTTTAAATTTTCACCAAATAGATTTTGTTTTTAAAAAAATAAACCTAGTAGTTTAGAAACTATATTCAATTTCCCACATAATCTATTCTTACATGTTTTTGAAATAATAAAGATAACTTATTCAAATTTTTACATCAAGTTGCCTAACTCTAATTGTTCTGAATTTTCATTGCCACTTAAGGGCTTGTTTGGCATACCATGATCCTGCACATACCCAGTCACCTTCAAGCCAAATATTTTTAAATTTAAGACTTTAGGCTAAATTTATAATGTGAAAAGTGCCCGCTGACCTCCCGAAATGATTGTGTTGCAAAGGCGGGTTTGTCTACCTTCTAATATATTCCATGATGGTGCCCTAAAACCTATATGTGAGTGAGTACATTTCTATACCAACAAATTATTTAGTCCTCTTATATGAAGGAGGTTGGGAAGGGGTCATGAAGACCAAGCCTTATTTCAGAAAGCTCTCTTAAGTATACACATATCCTTTTGTCACTAGTCTTTTTGTTTTATGCTACCATAGGGCTGATCCATTCTATGTTTTCTATTAGTTTTATGATACCTTTGGCTAAAATATAGTCTATTTTAATTTTTTTTACTTTTATTTTAAGGTTTGTATTAAATTAGTAGGGTCTTTGCTTTTGCTTTTTAGCATTTTATTTTAGTTGAATGTTTGTTGCCTCAACTTCTTTTATTCCTTTTAACTATGTGAAGGATCTTGGGAATATATCCTCATATTCTTTTAGTATTTCTATAATTTTGAATACCTCTTCTTCTCCCTAGTAATCATTGATTTTATTCATTTTTGGTTCTCCATCTTTGGCTATATTCTCCATTTTTATGGCAAGTAAAATTATTGACTTATATCTTTTATTATTTTCCACTATTTCCCTTTCATATTCTCATAACTACACATCAAGATCCTTCGAATCTTCTTCTTCGTTAAAAGGATCATTACCTCTTCTTTTGGTTGAATAACATATCTTTTATGGTACTATAGTGGTCAGTTGTACCCATTCAATTCTTTTCTATTAGTTTTGTTCCTTTTAAGGTATTGCATATGGCTTTTCTTCCTCAAACTCTTTTATGACCTAATATTCCAATAAATTTATTTTATATTTATTTACTTTTAATACCATATTTATTGTTGGATGTGGGTCCCAAAACTTGAAGATTCTAGATATAAATTAGCTTTGGAAATATCCTAGTATCTAGTTGATGATGTTAACTCTTCATACAATACCATGCTCTTGTGATAGGAGTTAGATTTTGGACAATAAAATAGTTGGACTCTCATCCTCTCATTTGCTTCTGATATTCTATTCTAGATATATTGATAGGTATCTATATGGTATTTTGGATTCTCTATTCTATCATCTTTTAATATCTCCTCAGTATCTTCTTCTTCTAAGCAATTATTCTTGATGAAAATTTCCATGGCTTTCCATATGGGTATGTTTTGTTTATGTGTGTTTCTTTATCTTGTAAGACAATATCAAAGTATCATCTAAAGTTCTCATTTTGAATTATTCATTCACAAATTCCTTTCTCATATTTTGGAGGTGATTCCTTAAATATCCTACACTTGAATAATGTGCCAATTTAACATATGAAATTCCCTTTTGTACGTGGTTTAGTCTCTTTTTAATGGTGGTATTCATTTGTGTGGTTTTGATCATTTTTATGGCCATAAAAACTTTATAAACCCTAATATCTTCTTTTTAAACGTTGTTCTAACTCTTCCCGTGCCCACTCTTCTACCACATAATCTTTGTTAGTTGAATATTTTTATTTTTTATGAATATATCACCTTCTAAATTAGATTCTCTATCCCATTCCTTCCTAGAAATCCTTCTAATTATTTATAATTTTTTATTTCTTTCCTCTTTATGTTCATTCTAAATGTGTATTTCTTCTACACATGCTCCTTTTATTTGATCATTACCTTTTCTTTTGGTTGAATAACGTATCTTTTATGGTACTATAGTGTTCAGTTGTACCCATTCAATTCTTTTCTATTAGTTTTGTTCCTTTTAAGGTATTGCATATGGCTTTTCTTCCTCAAACTCTTTTATGACCTAATATTCCAATAAATTTATTATATATTTATTTAATTTTAATACCATATTTATTGTTGGATGTGGGTCCCAAAACTTGAAGATTCTAGATATAAATTAGCTTTGGAAATATCCTAGTATCTAGTTGATTATGTTAACTCTTGATACAATACCATGCTCTTGTGATAGGAGTTAGAGTCCAATCAAATTGTTGGATTCTCATCCTCTCATTTGCTTCTGATATTCTATTCTAGATATATTGATAGGTATCTATATGGTATTTTGGATTCTCTATTCTATCATCTTTTAATATCTCCTCAGTATCTTCTTCTTCTAAGCAATTATTCTTGATGAAAATTTCCATGGCTTTCCATATGGGTATGTTTTGTTTATGTGTGTTTCTTTATCTTGTAAGACAATATCAAAGTATCATCTAAAGTTCTCATTTTGAATTATTCATTCACAAATTCCTTTCTCATATTTTGGAGGTGATTCCTTAAATATCCTACACTTGAATAATGTGCCAATTTAACATATGAAATTCCCTTTTGTATGTGGTTTAGTCTCTTTTTAATGGTGGTATTCATTTGTGTGGTTTTGATCATTTTTATGGCCATAAAAACTTTATAAACCCTAATATCTTCTTTTTAAACGTTGTTCTAACTCTTCCCGTGCCCACTCTTCTACCACATAATCTTTGTTAGTTGAATATTTTTATTTTTTATGAATATATCACCTTCTAAATTAGATTCTCTATCCCATTCCTTCCTAGAAATCCTTCTAATTATTTATAATTTTTTATTTCTTTCCTCTTTATGTTCATTCTAAATGTGTATTTCTTCTACACATGCTCCTTTTATTTCTTCATTAAAATGCATTTGTATTGCTTTATCATTTACTCGTAGTATTCATTCTTCTTTCTTGGCATCAAATATTCCATCATTATCTACAAACCATTCAATATCTTGTAGGATGTTGAAGACTTCTTGATCTTATTTATACATATTTATTACTTCAAATTCATACCTTGTTTTTATTCCCATAAAGTCTACTCATACAATTCTTCACTTTTCTATAGGTCATATGGGGCTTCTATCTACTAAGGATGCCATAAGGAGTTTCATGTAGTTATAGTTTACCAAATGCTCCTGATCTTCTTTTAGCGTGATATTTATATACGCCCCTAGATCTAATAAGAATTTTTTAACTATTTTTCCATTTGTGGACACTTAAAATTGTCCTAACTGATATTGCACATCTAAATCTGATTACTGACACCATTTCGCCCTAAATTCACCTCTTTTCAACTATTTCATTGAATAATCCTAGTTGTTTAATTAAATACATCATTTTCTCCTATTAGTCAAATGCTCAATGTTATTTGGCTAATTCATCCCCTTTTACGCTAATTTTCATCTTATTTAATTAGGTAATGTGAATTATCTAATTAAATTGCTTATGTCCTCTCATTTAATTAAATAATCTCAATTATTCAATCAAATGTCATTTAACCCCCTTTCATTAAATAAACTAATTATTTAATGAGAATCTTAATTTCACTCATCTTGCACAATTAAAATATTATTTCAATTATGTAAATTGCTAATTTCCCTCACCCTCCCACTTGCAAGGGAATATTCCCATGTGGAATATTCCTCCATTTGAACTCCTCCAAAATAGAATATTCCTTGTAACAAACTTCCTAACAACTTCCCAATTTTTAGGAAGTTTGTTTCTTTGAATCAATGAGAGCCATTGATTGGATCCTTGATCCTTTTCAACTTGCACTCTCATCCATTGATGAGAATCCTTGATCCATTCCTTCACCTCTCATTGTTTCTCATCCCTTGATTGATCAAATCAATCTTGACCATTGATTCACCAGTTTCTCCTATAAATACTCCTTATTTCTTTGAGAAAATGGTGCACTTCCATTTTAGCAAAGTTATGCTACACATTTGAATATTCACGTTCATCCATCTTGCATCCATTTTAGCTTTCCATCCATTTTTAGCTTAGTTTTCATCAATGGCACCCATCTTTGAGCTTGTTTCATCAAAGGGGTTGGGAAAGGGTTGACATTCCACATCAATGCAACACCAATCCCCCAATGGGATGAGGTTTGAGGCATTTAACTAGGTTCCTTTATGCATTTCTTCATTGTTTAAATGTTTAAATGGCTTCTTTGTTCTATGTTTTCAAGTATTTCATTGGAAGTATAGCTTAACTAGTTAGATATTGCTTAGAATCTATTGGATCTGGTGTATTTATCTTATTTTATGATTATACTCACACCAATTACCTTTATATCTAACAAAACTAGTTATTTCTTCCATTTACTTTGTGTTTTTTCCAAATATTTGACTTGAGGTGTTCTGATGCAAACTCAATAATTGAGAATTCATAGGATTTCCAATTGTTGCAACAAGTTCACTTCTCTATTTTTAGAAACACATAAATGGAGAACTAAGAAATATGAAATATTATTCATTCTAGAATTCTTTTAACAATAATGTCTTACAAAAAGCTTCCACATTCTCCAAACTATGTCAATCCAACAACACCAACCTACAAGCAAACAAAAATAAACTTCATATTCTCTAAAAAAACACCTACATGCAAACAAAAATAAGATCATTTCTCTCTATGAGCAGCAAAAAATAGTAGCAACATACTTTAATTGACATCAAATCCTCTCCTCTCTAGAACAATGCTCATTTTCACACCTTTTATGCATCAATTTTCCTATCTAAAAGCTTCTCTTTGTATTGTCACAAAAAATTCCCGTCACTTTTTGTCTATCACTGTTCCCTCATTAGCATGAATTTTATAGAATGGTTTTTGGGTTTTATGCTACTTCTTCCCAACTCTCCAAAATATATTGAATTTCTCCATTTTGTTGAGAAATAGGAAAGTTATGGGTATTTTATTAAGACTAGTTCTCACAGTCATGACTTCAGACAATCTCCCTCTCCCTAAATGCCAGTCAAACTGAACCAAAATGCTCATTACTCCTTCCTGGGTGTGGGTTTCCTCTTCTTGGCATGTGCATTCAATGTGCAATTCAAAATTTCCTTCCCGCTCTACAACCCACTCTCTCCACTCTCCCCAATGCCCTGCATTCCAATCTTGCAACAAAATGAAAATTCAAATTTTCAAAGTGGAGTTATAGAGCATATTAAATGCCCACTCCAAGCTTGGGTGTGGGATTTGCCTTTTTGGAAAATTAACATCTTTTAATAATTTTAAAACCATTTAAAAATGAATCAATTAAATAATTTGATTTTCCCACAATCCATCACCAAATTCTACCATGCTGGAGGAGTTGAGAATTTCAATAATTTGTGCCTACAGCAAAAAATCAAAACAAAACACAAGCATTAAAATTTAAAATCTTTTTGGTTGTGCAGGATTTCCTATGCACCCGGATGCTCTTGCATCAAACAACCCGAGTAGAAGAAATGTTTCGTGAATGAAGTTCATGAACATTTGAAAACCATGTTTTTGTTTTAGATCCACCATTCTTCTTTATTTTTTTGAATTTTTTACTTCTTCTTCGTCAACATATCTGCTAACCATTCTTCTTTCCTCCCATGGATTTTTATCCACCGTGAACCATCATCCTCTTCCAATGTTTTTCTCCTTTTCTAACCTCCTTCATGGGATCCAACCCACCAAAATTCGACCACCTCCACCAAATTCCAAGTCATCATACATATCAACACCTACAGCATACACATACAAATCTTCCCCTACAGCTTCATAAAAATCACAAAATGCAAACAAATTTACCTTCTCTTTCTTTGCTGCAATGTTTCCTATGTTATCTTCAGCTGCAACCTTTATCACATCCTTTGCTATGAGGTTTTCATCTACCCCATCTTCTCCCACCATCATCTTCATGTCTTCAACCACTATAACATCTTCAACAACTTCTTCACACAAACATGTTGCATACAAATCTGCATCTTCATTTATTTTCTTCCCATCTATTTGCAACTTCATATCCATCTCAGCAACAAACAAATCCCCATCAATTTCCTCTTCATACAATTCTGAAAAATAAAAATTTACTTCTCCACTTAATAACTTTCTATTCCTCTTATCTCATCTCTCAATAGGAGATCTTATGCACCAATTTCCTCATCAAAGATGGGGCCGTCAAAGATCCCCACTTTCACACCTCCATGTATCTCACTTTCTTTACTTACAAACAAATCAAACTCGGAATTATCAAATCATACCTCATTTCTTTTTGCTATCCCAATTTCTTCTCTTTCATCTTCTACTACACCTTTCAACTTTTCATGGCTCTTGACTATCTCTCCCTATTGTAGTAGTTCCAATCTATCCAACCTTGCATTTATATCCATGATCATCCAGGTGATCCTCCTATTTTGATACTTTCTCCATCCTTCCCATATCGCAGGCTTCTTCCTCATGCATATATCCATCTCTCTCACTGCTACAATACATTACACACTCTGCAAAAACAATTTCTCACAACACACTACCCTTTACCCAACAAAGACTTTGGAAGATGTTTCCTCTATTCACTCTCTCTCAGTGGAGGAACTCTACACCTTCTACCCAGCTTTATCTCTATTGGAGGATAGTAGTCACAGACCCTCTTTCATGCCTATAACAAGCAAACTTTCTCACAACTCTGTCTCTTGTGGCTTCACTGCTTCACTCTTCACCACTCCTCACCCACAAGTCCTAGTGCATACTCTGCACTCACAAGATCTTTTAGCTTTGATACCATTTGATGCAAGCTCAACAATTGAGAATCTATAGGAGTTTCAATTGTTGCAGCAAGTTCACTTCTCTATTTTCAAAAACACATAAATGGAGAACACAAGAAATATGAAATATAAAATATTATTCATTCTTGATTGGTTGTAATAATAATTTCTTACAAAAGCTTCCACATTCTCCAAACTATGTCAATCCAGCAACACCAACCTACAGGAAAACAAAAATAAACTTCATATTCTGTAAAAAAACACCTACAAGCAAACAAAATTCAAATCATTGCTCTCTATGAGTAGAAAAAACAGTGCAACAACATACTTCAATTGACATCAAATCCTCTCCTCTTGAGAACAATGTTCATTTTCACACCTTTTATGCATCCATTTTCCCATCCAAAAGCTTCTCTTCGTATTGCCACAAATAACTCGTCACTTTCTACCTATCGCAGCTCCCTCATTAGCATAAATTTTCTAGAATGGCTTCTGGGTTTTATGTTGTGTAATGCCCCTTCGCGCTTCGTTTTGACAGTGTTGCTGTATGTGGCTTGGTTTGTCTTTATTGATGTCAATTTGTCTTTCATTTTGCAGCTTGATCTAGTACTGCATGATTGTGCTTTATTTGATTATTTCGTTAAAATAGAAAACATCGAATTAAAAGGCTTTGGAAATAAGGAATTAAATTAATAAATTAATAATTAATTATTCAATTTGTTTGAGTGTGTAAGTCACAAGATATGATTTTAAAATTATAAGAATTATAACAGGTGGAGTAAATGGTGGATAGTGGGTGGATAGTGGGTGCAATTACAAATTATGATTTAAAAGTTATAAAATTAAAAACAAGTGGATAAGTGGTGAATTGTGGAAATTAAATAAAGATATTTTAAAAGAAAGGTAGTTAGCTTTTGTTGGGTGTTGGATAAGATAAATAGATTTTAAAATAGGAGATTTTGTGGCATAGTTAAGGGAGTGGTCAGTAAATAAAGAAGTGGAGTTATATGAAGAGGGGCAATTGGTTATTTTCCGTGAAATGAATTGCATTCAGTTGTACAGGAATTTCTGGTTCTTGAGTTTTGTGTTCTCTGGTTCTAAAAACTTCTTGAGGGTTATGGAAGCTGGAAGTGGGGAGTTGTATGGGGTTCTGGAAAGTTGATTCCTGATCTTGTAGGCTTTTGGAGTTGGGAATTTTGGAAGTGGGCTGAGCGGCAGGCTGGAAGTGGAGCGTTCTGCAACAACACTTCCTCTGTCAAACAGGAGAATCCAGGTTCCTTTTTCTTGCATTTCTTTCTTCTCCGTTGGAATATATGCTTCTATATTTATTTAATCTGAATGGGAACCAACTAGTACTTTTAACAGCACTGCTTCAGTATTTCTGCGAATTGTTTGGTGCTTTTCTTGTAATCTCTGTTTGCCTGTTTGCCTCATATCGACCTGGTAAATTTGCAAGTTATACCTCAAGGATAATGGGTATGTTAGCTCTTGGTTTAAGTCCTTATCGATGTCTATTTCCAATCGTTCTGTATGAAGTTTGTTTAAATTTCGATACTAAGTATTAATCGAATTCAACTCGGTGCCCTTCTGACATGCCATCAACACTGGAGACTGGGGTTGCGTATAATCTGAAAACATTGAACTGACTTACCCTTATCCTTTGCATATTGTAAATTGTATGCATTATCTTCATACATATATATATATGTATATATACATTCGGTGTAGTAAACAACAGTCTGAGTTTTGAAACTTTAAACTTGCTTAATAGGCATCGGCTGTAACAATATCACATGCATGTTACTCTATGTCAAGTGCAGATCAACCTCATGCTTATCTCTTCTTTTTGCACTGTTTTACCGTAGATGTGACTGTGTCAATTCGATTCCCTTTGAATTGAAGAGATATAGATCTCCAGATATATTTAAGAAATGGAGATCAATATTGGAGAAGCCACAGAGCCACCAATGTTGCAGATTTCTGGTAGCTCAGTGGATAATCTAATTGAATTGTTTATGAGTGAGACTGGTAATGATTTTTGGATTACCAACACATATTTACATAGGAAACTTTATACGTTTATAATACTGTTTTAGTTGCTTCATTGCAAAGAGACCGGACATAAGTATGTACAGGCGAAAGTATATAATTGAAACACAGAGTTTTAGATTTAATATCTCTGCCTACTGATTAAGATCGATGTACACTAATAATGTAGTCATAACCATTAGATTGTGGTTATTTTGCTTAAAGATCACTTTTGCCATTGCAAGTAAATCCATACAATCCCTTAGAAAATGGCAAGTACTTCTTATAGGCATGAGTTTAGTGAAGATTACTTGTATGATGATAAATAGCACACCTTATTATTATCTCTAAAATTCATTTCATATTGATACTATAATCATCACGCCTTTCTTGGATAGTCGAAGAAATGGCTCAGATATTGTTCTTGCGCCATATCAGCACTGTCTCATTAAACTTTGTTTGGAGTTTTCAAAAGTTTGTTCCCAATTCGTTATTGCAAAGTATAGCCTTCAAATTGAAGTCATTTGTTGTAAATCTAATGGTGGTTTTTTGAACTTCATGGAGAGAACGCAAGTCGTTCATGTGATTTGAATTAATTACAATGGCATAGTTGCAAAGATTTATTCCTTGGTTCTGATAATGCTTCTGGCGCTTATCGTTAATTTTAAGAAAACAGGCCCAAACTATAACAATATAACAGCAATAATGAACATAGAAAAGACAAGGCAAAACAGAGTTGAAAACTCAGAAAATTATATTTTTCTAGCTTGCATATTACATCCAAAATATTGTGTCTAGCAGCTATCCGAATGTTGTATCTACCAACAATCCGGATGTTGTACCCATCAACTCTCTACAATCACATATATATACTACAATCTCCTTGAAGCTTCTGGAAGTTTAGTTTTCTATTTAATTTTTGTTAGAAACAAAACCAAACTATAACAATATAACAGCAGTAATGAACATAGAAAAGACAAGGAAAAACAGAGTTGATAACTCAGGAAATTGTATTTATCTAGCATTCAATACATTACATCACAAAATGTTGTTCCTAGCAATCCAGATGTTGTGCCTAGGAGCAATCTGAATGCTCTATTCAACCACTCTCTACAATCACATATTTATAGCTACAAAATCTTTGTTGGAAGCTTTCTAGAAAACTCTTAAATCTGGAATGTTCTCTTTTACAATAGCTCTTAGAATGTACTTTTCTAGAACAGCTCCAGGAATGTTCTAGCTTATAGAAGACTCTAGAAACATTCTACCATTTTCTAGACAATCTTAATCCTTAACATCCCCCCTTAAGATTGGCTAGAATAATATAGAGAAAATTCAAAGAGGGGAAATACAAAGAGGGGAACATTATACTAATATCCCCCCTTAATGTTCACCTCTAGCATACCAAGCATTCTTCTATCATATTCCTCTTTCAAGTCTTTCTCCCATTCTTGCTTCCCTCTAGCTTGCTCATATGAGATTAGATCATCTTCTTCATCGTCACTACCAATAATACCTCTAGCTTATTCCAACTTGCATTTTCACAACTCCATCTAGCTTTTTCTCTCAAAGCATTCTTGACTGCAATCTTCCAATCTGCAAAACCACTTCCATGAAATATAGGCAAAACTTCATTTGTAGAGCCCATGTTAGCAAAAATCAGCCTTCAAACAAATATCAATCTAGCAATACTCCAACAATATAATAGCCCTGCAACCAAATATCACTTTAACAATATATAAGCCCTGCAAACAAACCACTTCCAGCAATATATCTGCCCTACAAACAAATCACTCTAGCATATATCTCTAGTTGAATCTCTAAAGTGAACCTCAAGAATCTCACGATATAATGTTAAAAGCTTAGTCAAAAATATAACAATAATAATTTTTGCAAGTCTGTTTTAGATGAAGAAGTTCAGCTTATTAAAGAAGGGCATATTAAGAAGAATCATGCATATACAGCCAAAAGTAATTTTTTTAGAAATGATGGAAAAAAGAATTGGAAAGGAAATAATAAATTTTGAAATAATGAAGGTTCTAACCATTTTTCTAGAAATGATAGTGTAGAAAAGCAAGTTGGAAGAAAGCCCATTATTTGCAGGTATTGTGGGGGTGAGAATCACATGGAGAAATTTTGTTTGAAGAAGAGGGACAATGAAAGGCAACAATATAAGCCCAAGCAAGAAAGGTTTAACGATGGAAAGAAGGATAAACATAGTTTCATAGCTATCTTTTTAAAAAGGCAAGAGAAATCAAATGAGGAGGTAATTGCTACACCCAAGAGTAAATCTAGTGTTAAGGGGGGATACTTTGCTTCAGATTCTAATAAAGAATGGATTTTAGATTCAGGGGCATCATCTCACATGACTGGGGATAGATCTTTGTTTATTGATTTTTATGAAGGGAAGAATTCAGATCAAGAAATTTCTATTGGCAATAAAATGAAACTTCCAGTTTTAGGAACAGGGACTGTTAATGTAACAAATGGGTCTTTGAAAAATGTTTTACTGGTTGAAGGATTGGGGGTGAATCTTATTTCAGTATATAAAATAGTTCAAGCTGGATATGAGTTTGTTGTCACTATTGATCAAGTTATTGTTAGAGATAGAAAAAACCCAAGCAATATAATTGCTACTGGTAGAGTTGACCATGAAGAGAATCTATTTAAATTTGTGGGGTTTGTTGATGATAAATATACACTCTCTCATGCTTTTATTGCTCAGACTGATTATATGTCACAACTTTGGCATGCTAGACTTGGACACTTAAATTATAGAAAATTACAAGATATGGTTAGAATGGATATGGTTAGAGGATTAACAAAAATTTTAGCTTGTGAAGGTGTGTGTGAAGGTTGTGTGTTAGGGAAACATCATCGAGATCCTTTTGATTCAGGTAAAGCATGGAGAGTTAATCATCTGTTGCAACTCATTCATAGTGATTTGTGTGAACCAGGATATCTTTCACTTTCAGGTGCTAGGTACCTTCTCACTTTTATTGATGATTATAGCAGGAGAGTATGGGTTTATTTTCTTGAAAGGAAAAAAGAAGTGTTTGAAGTGTTTCAAAAGTTTAAGGCATTAGTTGAAAATCAAAGTGGCAAAAGAATTAAATGCTTAAGGATGGATAATGGGGGTGAATATTGCAATTATGCATTTGAGTCATTTTGTGAAAATTATGGTATTAAGGTGCAAAGAACAGTTCCTTATACTCCTCAACAAAATGGGGTGGCTGAACGAATGAATAGAACTCTTTTAGAAATGGCTCGTTGTATGTTGCATTTTAAAAGTTTGCATAATAAATTTTGGGGTTTGGCTGTTTCTTGTGTTGCACATATTATAAATAGAATCCCCACCAAAGCTCTCACAAATATCACCCCTGAAGAAGCATGGAGTGGTAAGAAACCTCACATTGGATATTTTAAAGTATTTGGGTGTATTGCTTGGGCACACATTCCTGATGCAAAAAGGGAAAAGCTAGAACCAAAGAGTCATAAGTGTTTGTTTATGGGTTATAGTGAAGAATCAAAGGCTTACAGGTTATATGATTTGACAACAAACAAGGTCTTTGTTAGTAGAGATGTGAAGTTTGATGAGCATTCACAACTTACAGCCACTCCCTCTCACTCTACAACAACAAATGCTTCTCATTTTTCAGATATTTTAGAAAGAAATGGAGACTACATTGATGAGGATGAGTTGTGCACTTCTACAAATGATGAAAATACTAGTGAAAATGAAACAACTAATGCTTGTAATCAGACATTTTCTGAGGTAGTGATGATGAAGAAGATGACTTTTCAGCTAGACAAAAGACAAGGAGTGTTGAAGAAATATATAGGCAAGGCTCAAAGATCCAAGGGAGGAATGGTAGTGCTCTCATGGCCAAAGTATTACAAGTAAATGACCCAAGATCATATGAGGAAGCTAGAGGGAAGAAAGAATGGGAGCAAGCTATGGAAGAAGAATATGATGCTTTGGTGAAAAATAAAACTTGGGAACTTGTGCCACTTCCCAAAGGTAAGAATGTAATTGGTTGCAAATGGGTTTATAAAACAAAATTTAAATCAGATGGTGCTATAGAAAAATTTAAAGCTAGATTGGTTGCTAAGGGATTTAATCAAAAAGAGGGTGTTGATTATGAAGAAACTTTTTCTCCTGTCATTAAAATGAATACAGTTAGAATTATTCTTTCTTTGGCTGCAAGTCTTGGGTGGCATATTCATCAAATAGATGTAAAAAATGCTTTCTTAAATGGAGATTTATATGAAGAAATATATATGGATCAGCCACCAGGTTTTGTAGATCAGCAACATCCTAATCTTGTTTGCAGATTAAAGAAGTCACTTTATGGGCTTAAACAAGCACCAAGAGCATGGAATGAAAATATTGACAGGTATTTTCAGCTTCATGGGTTTCAAAAATGCAAATCAGATCCAAATCTTTATGTAAAGAGAGTGCACAATGAAATTATTCTTGTTGCAATTTATGTGGATGATTTACTCATAGTTGGACCAAATATTGGGTTAATTAATGATTTGAAATCAGATCTTAAAGGGGCATTTCATATGAGTGATTTGGGTGAATTAAATTATTTTCTTGGCTTGCAAATTAGTAGGCTTCATGATGGGTTGTTTATTTCTCAATCAAAATATGCTTTGGATCTTTTAGCAATTTTTAAAATGTTTGAATGCAAGCCAGCCCCTACTCCTTTTCAATCTGGAATTAAGCTTACTAAAGAATGTATTTCCAAGAAGGTGGATGCTACTTTATATAGACAGCTTGTTGGTAGCTTGGTTTATCTAACACATTCTAGACCAGACATTTGTTTTGCAGTCAATCTGGTATCTAGATTTATGCAGGAACCAAAAGAAACTCATTGGTTGGCTGCCAAAAGGATTTTACGATACATTCGTGGAACCATTTACTATGGCATACATTATAGTTACAAGTCCTCAGTTTCTTTGGTTGGCTTTACAGATTCAGACTGGGGAGGTGATATAGATGATCGAAAATCTACTGGTGGTTATATTTTTCAGCTTGGGTCAGGTCCAATTACATGGAGCAGCAAAAAACAAACTACTACATCATTGTCCTCATGTGAAGCAGAATATAGAGCAGCAAAAGAAGCTGGAAAGGAAGCAGTTTGGATTCGCAACCTTTTATTTGAGCTTGGTTTTGCACAGAGTTCAGCTACTCCTTTGTATTGTGATAATCAAAGTGCTATCCAAGTTGCAAATAATCTTGTTTTTCATGCTAAAACAAAACACATTGAGATTGATGTTCACTATATTCGGGATCTTGTTCAAGCAAATTTTGTTAATCTCCAATTTTGTCCAAGTGAAGACCAAGTTATTTAGAGGTTACCGGCTAGAGATTCAACCATGAAATAGGCCCAAATAAATATAATTATGAAATAACAGTCATAAACAGGACAAAAACAGAGCAAAATAGGGCATAAAATAAAAACAACTGCAGATATAACAGTCTAACTTGTATTCCAAACAATCCAACAATTTACAACTGCACTGCTGTTTGCAATGAACAGCTTCATATTTATAGTGGAGCTTGGAAACTTCTAGTAATCTAGAGACTTCTATAGCTAGAATGTTCTTTTTATGAACAACTTCTAGTTATTTCAATATTCTAGAAAATTCTTACATTCTAGAAACTTCTCGACATTCTAGACAATCTTACTTCCTAACATCCCCCCTTAAGATTGGATAGAATGTTACAAAAAAGATACAAAGGAGAGGGGAACATTATAACACTATCCCCCCTTAATGTTCACCTTTCGAATCCAAATTGCTTCCTTTCCTAAGTCTTTTGCTGCTCTATATTCTGCTCCACAAGAAGACAATGATGTAATAATTTTCTTTTTGCTGCTCCATGTAATTGGTCTTGACCCAATATGAAAATAATAGGTTCCAACAGATTTTTGGTCATTTATATCACCACCATATTCTTCTTTCATAGATTGCTCCCATTTTTTTTCCCTCTATCTTGCTTATATGAAATTGGATCATCAATCTGTAATACTTTGGCCATAAAAGCACTACCATTCCTTCCTTGAAGTTTTGATCCTTGTTCATATATATCTTCAATGCTCCTTGTCTTTTGTCTAGCTGAAAAGTCTTCTTCTTCATTGTCACTATCTGCAGAAAATGGCTGGTCAAAAACATTAGTTGTTTCATTTTCAAATATATTTTCATCATTTGTAGAAGTGCACAACTCATCCTCATCAACATTTCTTTGGAAAAAATCTGAAAAGTTGGAAGCATTTGCTATTGTAGAATGAGAAGTGGGTATAAGTTGTGATTCTTCATCAAACTTTACATCTCTACTAACAAAGACCTTGTTTGTTGTCAAATCATATAACCTGTAAGCCTTTGATTCTTCACTATAACCCATAAACAAACACTTATGACTCTTTGGTTCTAGCTTTTCTCTTTTTGCATCAGGAATGTGTGCCCAAGCAATACACCCAAATACTTTAAAATATCCAATGTGAGGTTTCTTACCACTCCATGCTTCTTCAGGGGTGATGTTTGTGAGAGCTTTGGTGGGGATTCTATTTATAATATGTGCAGCACAAGAAACAGCCAAACCCCAAAATTTATTATGCAAACTTTTAAAATGCAACATACAACGAGCCATTTCTAAAAGAGTTCTATTCATTCGTTCAGCCACCCCACTTTGTTGAGGAGTATAAGGAACTGTTCTTTGCACCTTAATACCATAATTTTCACAAAATGACTCAAATTCATAATTGCAATATTCACCCCCATTATCCGTCCTTAAGCATTTAATTCTTTTCCCACTTTGATTTTCAACTAGTGCCTTAAATTTCTGAAAAACTTCAAATACTTCATTTTTCTTTTCAAGAAAATAAACCCATACTCTCCTGCTGTAATCATCAATAAAAGTGAGGAGGTACCTGGCACCTGAGAGTGAAGTATAACCCGGTTCACATAAGTCACTATGAATGAGTTGTAGTGGATGATTAGCTCTCCATGCTTTTCCTGAATCAAAAGGTTCTCGGTGATGTTTCCCTAACACACATCCTTCACAAACACCTTCAGAAGCTGAAACTTTTGTTAATCCTCTAACCATATCCATTCTAACCATATCTTGTAATTTCCTATAATTTATATGTCCAAGTCTAGCATGCCAAAGTTTTGATATATAATCTGTCTGAGCAATAAAAGCATGAGAGAGTGTGTATTTATCATCAACAAACCCCACAAATTTAAATAGACTCTCTTCATGATCAACTCTACCAATAGCAATTATATTGTTTGGATCTTTTTTATCTCTAACAATAACTTGATCAGCATTGACAACAAACTCATATCCAGCCTGAACAATTTTATATACTGAAATAAGATTTACCCCTAATCCTTTTACCAATAAAACATTTTTCAAAGTCCCATTTGTCACATTAACAGTTCCCGTTCCTAAAACTGGAAGCTTCATTTTATTACCAATAGTTATTTCTTGATCTAAATTCATTTCTTCATTAAAATCAACAAATAAAGATCTATCTCCAGTCATGTGATAAGATGATCCTAAATCTAGAATCCATTCTTTATTAAAATCTGAAGCAAAATAACTCCCTTTAACAGTGGATTTACTTTTTCCTTGTTTTTGAATGGACACAGCCAGAAAGCTATTTTTATCCATCTTGCCATCATTAAACCTTTCTTGCTTATATTGTTTCCTTTCATTGTCCCTCTTCTTCAAACAAAATTTCTCAATGTGATTCTTACCTCCACAGTACTTGCAAATAATGGTTTTTCTTCCAACTTGCCTTTCTGCACCATCATTTCTAGAAAAGTGGTTAGAGCCATCATCACTTCTAGACTTATTTTTCCAATTCTTTTTTTCATCAAAATTTCTAGAAAATTTACTTTTAGTTGTATATGCATGATTCTTTTTAATATATCCTTCTTTAATAAGCTAAACTTCTTCATCTAAAACTGACTTACAAAATTGATCAAAAGTCTGCTGGGGGGTATTGGGATTTAGTTGAAGAACTCTTTTCCTTGATTCCTTAAATACCTTGTATGGCTGGGGAAGCTTACTTTCAACCATTGCAATTAAATGAAAATATTTTTTTGCATATTTAGCACCTATTTTTTGTAGCTGAGCATTTAAAAAAGGAACTTCATTGAAGTAATCAAACATTTTTTCAAAATCAAATGGATCTAAATTCATCAATTTTTCTTCTATACTAAACATGCTAGCAATGTCTGCATCTTTATAATCATTTTCTAAATTCTCCCACAGCTCTATTGGATTATCAACATCAACAAATCTTCTATTTAGATTGGGGCTCAAAACTTTACCAATAATACCTCTAGCTTGCTCCAACTTGCATTTCCACAACTCCTTTTCTCTATCATTTTGTTGAGGTTCCACAATTTCTTTATTCACTATCCTCCATAAAGCCTTCTCTCTTAGAGCATTCTTGACTGCAATCTTCCAATCTGCAAAACCACTTCCATCAAAGATAGGCAAAACTTTATTTAAAGAACCCATGTTAGCAAAAAAATTAGCCTTCAAACAAATCTAGCAATACTCCAGCAATATAATAGCCCTATAATCAAATATCACTCCAATAATATATCAGCCCTGCAAACAAACCACTTCCAACAATATATTTCCTCCAGTAAATCCCTCTAGCAATATTTTTCTAGCTCTGATACCATG
>VDFB02000013.1:250086225-250246823 GCA_007258455.2 Sequoia sempervirens | reverse complement strand
GAAGAATTGGCCACTTCAATTAAGTTGATTCCCATGAGTTAAGTAAGCTCATCTATAGTGATCAAAGATTGCAAGATGGCTTTCATTAGAATTATGCAGTTCTTCATTTTCATCAAGGATTAGCTGGGAGGCTTGGCAGGATTGATGTGTTTTCTCTTATTGTAAGGCTTACAATTCTTCCTTATCTTCCTTCTCTTATAAACTCTGATTTGTGAGACTTTTACTTAAGTTCTGCTAGGTTGCCAATTCATAGGACTGGTCATTGCTGGAGTTTCTACTGAGATGCATAACTGCAGAAAAATATGAATCAACAGCATTGGTAGGTAAAGAAACAGAATGGCACATTCTGAGAAGTCTTCACAAATTATATTAAGACTATGGAATAAAAAATGACAATGAGAATTTTCTATGAAATGAAGGCAAGCTATTTTGAAGTCAAGAGAATACGAGACAGTAATATAAAGCGGACAGAGGAATTATCAGTGCCTGACACAATTTGATGAGTCCCTTGGTTACTTTTTAGGCTTTGAGAAATTTTTATAACTTTTGACAACTACCGTGCACAGCAAGAAAAAAGGAATTATTGACAAGAGGATGATTCTCAGAAAATTGATAGTAGGGATAATTTACAAACAAGGATCCAAGGACCTCTGATAGCTTGAGAAAACATAGGAAAACTGTGACCTTTATGCTAGAAAGCTTGCATTTATAATGCACATAATAATACCAATACATTTGTTATTAATATCCATGGAACACGTTTGCAAAATTTCCAATATTACATTTGTTATTAATATCCATGGAGCACATTTGCACAATTTCCAATACACGTAGCAAAAACCTAGAAGAAATTGTGAATTTTAAAAAAGTAAAATATATACAGTTCATCTTTAGAACTCAAGATGTTCATACTACATGACTGCTCTTGGGAAATCCTTGCTCCAATAATTACCATAAAACTTACAATAGCTCAAATTGGTGTAATTTCTTACAATGATGTTAGTTAATCAATTCCCTTTGAACAAACAAATACATGAGTGAACCTCATGTCTATTACCTGTATACAACAATATCAAGCCTTCCGTATGAAAAACTATCCTGAACCATAAAGAAAGCCAGATACACTGCAATGGTCAACCAACACTGTTGACTAGAGCTCCACAACATAATCTTGTGTTAGCTGATATTCAACTGAGAATGGCATTTACATAGATCAGGAAAGAAATAAATGAATAACTACCCTGTTCTTTTTCTTTTTAGATATGTTGTAATAAAGTTGAAGGAGCATTGTCTACGAATTTGAAACCCTCCCTCGTGGCAACTGGTAGCAACACCAGGTGCAAAGCTTTTTCTTGGGAACTTAAAATGTGCGCATCAGCTGTAGCTAAATCGACCGTCTGAAGCACGAATATGAGTTTGCCTCCGGGGTATTCCGATTTCACAAGCATTTACCTTTGCAGCAAATCGCAATGAGCAAAGAGATTCATTCAAGGACTTTGCATCAGGGGATATGTTTACAAACATCAAAGTCTTTGAATCCCCACCTAGGCAAGGCTGCATATATCAAACATAGAAACCAGAAACAATCAATATCCTATCAGTTCATACAGTTCCCTGCACTAAATGAATACAAGCAACAATTGATATTGGTAATTTGGTATAATTTCAAGCAAATACAAACATATAAAACTCAATAAAGTATATTAAAATGAGAGCCAGGCACCAATACCCACCTGAAGTAGATATGTAAGCTTTGAGTTTCTATACGGCACATGTTGTTCCCTGTTCGCAATAGCAAGGATCACATCTCCAAGACATGCCAAACTCTTATTAATAGCCTGCAAGCCAAAATGTTCAAAATTAAATTCATGCGAAAAATCAATAAGGGCTCCAGAGTATATTTCGTCAACATATACTGTGTATATTTATTGATCTTTATTGAAATTAATTTCACTTTTAAATTTAATATAGAATGGTATTTGAAATGCCACCAAATTTTAGAATGGGGTGCACTAGAACTCTTGCTTCACTAACAATCTCAGGAATTCCATTTCATTGTGAAGCTGTCATCTTTGCAACAGTATCAGAATATGGAATCAGGAACTCTATATATTAGGACAATCTTTCAGTCTGCTTTTATCGATAATCTTCCAAATTAAGTAAGCACTTAAATATATCCATTTATGGCACGTCAAAAGAGAATACATGGACAAGCAAACAAAAACAGGGTCAATTAGACAATATTCTCTACTCTCACTAGACTACAAAATAAGATGACAGGAGAAACTATAGAATTTCAGGAATTGTGCAAAACTAAAAATTATATGAAAGCTATGAACTTCAGAAACCAAATAATTTTAACCGTCTGTAAATCAAAAATCAGAACTTGACACTCAAGGATAATGTCGAAGCATACAAGGAGCAATGCAAAAATAAAAGCAAGAAGCATACAACGAGACTAGAATCTAGATAGATGATACAGCTCATCACTTTAAGGGAAAAGGAATATACTTCTATGTTAGTAGTTGGAGGTTCCAGTCAATTTTAATGCTTTTTTGGGGGGATGGGTGAGATTTCAACCATGCATTAACTCATCTGTTTGATGATAAGTACTCATTTTTTTCTATGGCATTCATCTCATGTATGCTAGTAATAATCACAAGACAAGGGGAACAACAAAAAGCAACTCAAAGTGCTGTTAGTACAGGAAAGGGAGATGCTCTAACATCAACTGGGAATTTTTCAACCCAAAGCCTTTCCTGGATTGGCAAGCTACTTAATGCCAATAATATCTCTCTAATTCAACAAAAATTGTCACAAGCTAAGCCACAATTGCCTGCGATGGACACAACTAATTTAATAAATCAATTTCAATGTTATTCCAAAGACAAATAAATTTTGAACTCCTGCCCTTCGCTGAAATTTAATCAAAGCTCATAAGCTGCATGTTACAGAGGTGATAAAAATGCTAGATATAAAATTTAATTTATGTGATGATATTTGGAATTTTTAAGTCAATCAACATTGACCCATATTTGACAAGCGACAGTTCACAAAAACCCATCTCCCATGTGCATGAACTTATAGATGATATTACAGGTGAAATACCAGTACTTCTCAGGAGGTTACCCATCTCAATACTACACCTCAAGCACACTAAAAAATACAGTTTACCCCATAATCAAGCCCACTTGGCTTGCTATCCCGATTTTGTCTTGTGAACCATTCATTATACAGCTCAATAGCTATTTTATTTATATTAAAGTGGTGTTTCTGCAGTGCACTTGTATATAAATTAAATTTAATGGTACTGAAGAAAACTACAAATACTTTTGATCATCTTAACAGGATATAAATGCACTACGGAGACACCACTTGTATATTAATAATATGTAATGTTATAAAAGAAAACTACAAATGCTTATGATCATGTTGACAGAGTAGAAACAACTCTATTGAATGTGTTTGAGAACCCATGGCTACTAACAGTAAACTAAAAGAGGTAGAAAATGAATAAAGAAACAAAGGCAGCATAAAAATAAGAGAAAAATTCAAAAATTAAAAGATAATGTTCTATGGGGATGCGTCCACAGCATTTTTTGACACATACCTTTACTAGGAACGTTCCAGGGCCACAAGAACACCTCAGAAATGTCCCCCCGTCATCCCCGGGTAATTTTTATTTTGGCCCTAACATCCTGGAAATGCAGAGAATGCACAGGGGCAGCTGGCCACCCCTAACATTGACTATCCCAGCCAGACCTGCCCAAAATGACTGATTTTTTTTGTAAAATAAAGGCCCAGAAAGAGTTAAATATTATTAGGCCTGCGTAATAAATAAATTATTAATCTTGTTAATCTCCATGGTTAAATTATGTAATAAATAAAATATTAATCCAGTTAAGCTAAAGCTTTATTGTTAATCTGATTTGTCATTCTATGCTGGCAAGGATGGGTTAAATCCGGACAAGATGTTTGGGCATTTGATAGTTATTTTACTGTTGTTATGGAACGACATGAGCCAACATTTTTACTAGCCAGGAATGCTTCACATATCTTCATGCTGGCCTTGCCCGGTGCATGCTGCTGTTTTTGTCATGTAGCAGCAACAGTAGGCTGCATGAGCCGGATAGATAACCACATCAATTGAGTTAATGTTGAATGTGATTCCATCATTGGCTTAGTGGTTCAGAAGCTTTTATGGGTACAGTGTGTATTTCAGTTGTTATTCGAAAGATTGTTCTGATATATATTTTCCATTTGGTTATAACTTAATTACTAGCCTGGTTGCATGATAATATTAGTTACTAGAATTTTAATGGTCAAGATTATTCCAGAAGGTGTTCCTGTTGTAATGGCATCCGAAGGAAGGTTTATTGCAAACTTTATTTCAGGAAGAATGAGGCATGGTCTGATAAATGTATACCCATCCACAAGCTGAGTTTGAATGAAGAAGATATATTTCAAGGAAACAAGAGAAGAAATTGCAGCATTCTAGGCCATGAACTCTCAATTCAACTCTAATGTTAAGTATTAAGGCTCTAATGTTATGTATTAAGGACCTATAATGCTATGATGAATACATTATCAATATTATCCTATCAAGCATTCTAGGCTGTGAACTCTCAATTCAACTGTAATGTTATGTATTAAGGATCTATAATGTATATGATGAGTGCATTATCAATGTTACCATATGAATATTTAAAATTTCTCTTCTTTTCTTCAAATTCCTATATTTTTAATAGAGCCTCCCAAATCCGTCGCTGAAATGCATCCCCTGCTGTCCCTATCCCAGAAACTTGGTGTATCATAGGAATTATTTTAACTTTGATAAGAATTGGTTTGTGATGCAATTATACAGTAGTTTTAAAGTTCCACTTAGATTTAGTTTGATGCAAAATCTTCTCCATTTTGAGATGACCTAAATATCATCTTCTATTTGCTATAATAATCTGGCTGGCCTAATTTTAAAATAATGACCATGAATGAAGCCACTTTTGCTTACTAAAAGTCTACAAAAAATGGCATTTGCAAGTTTATGCTATTTCTGTTTTCTATCCTTGATGATTGTGCAACTCAAAACAAAATCCAGGCCAACCTGAGTTTCAGAATCAAAAGGAAACTTGAAAATAGAAATGATGTTAATTTATAACATTGGCACAGGCAAAGATTGGTAATCCCAAGAAGAATTACTAGCTTCCATACTAGGCCCTAAATCTTGTCCAAATCAAAGTATTAGAATTCTCACTAGAGAGCTCCTCTGGACATATACCAACATAGCCAAGATCATCTCAAAAACCAAGTGTTGGAATCTGAAAGATCTTGAGGAAAGCAAACTCAACTTACCCATTTTGCAATCACAGGCTATAAAGCATGTAGAAGCAAAGATAAACAAATAGACTGATTGGCTGGTGAACAAGAAAATCAACTGGATTCATCAAATAATCTTGCAATCATTCAAGGAGAAAAACCATAGACCTTAGGTCCACTATTTACTTAAAAATGGCTGATCATTCCAGAGTTTGAAGCAATTCAGTCACATCATACTCCAGTTATTACCCAAAGTAGTAATTTTGTTTTATTTCATTCTATAAGAAGTCTTCAATGTTGAGAATTTTCTTTTAAAGGCAAGATTATTGTCATCTGAAAAGAGAAGATAAATTGACTCATATCACCCCTCTCTTAAGATAAGCATTAGTAAAGATTTTCCAGCCTCCTTTCATAGTTGTTTGTTCAAGGCAAAGTAGCCAGATACACCAATGCCCCTCCCCAAGCGTGTGTACCACTGTACCTGTATCCGATACGGCGTGGATACACATCGGATACCATACCCACACGTGCCCAAAAAACATTGATTTTCTAGCCACGTCGAATACTATGTGATTTGATTTTTTTTTAAATCTGACATGAATTTTCCTAAACTTAATTTTAAAAAACTTCAATCGTGCATTTTTTTTTACATTTTTTGTATTAAAAAAATACCTGCACCAAATCAGGAAAACAAATGAAACGTTTTTCTATTTCAGCAACCCATTTTTCCAAGTCTTCTTCCAACACAATTGTCTATATTGCTTTTAAAGTAATGAAAATCTCCTCCAATAACAGAAAATTGTGTTAAATATATGTGTATGTGGTTTTTATGAATGTCATATCCAACCGTATCCATATTAGGGGTCTTCAAAAATGGCCGTATCCGTATCCAACACCGTATCCGTATTTATATCCATATTCGTGTCCATGCAACTTTGGTTCAAGGTAAACTCAAAAACCACAGGCACTAAGAACTCCTACAAGGGAGAACCATATGTCTAAATAATTCTTTTCCCCTGTGCACAAATGAACTCAACTGCCTTAGACCACGGCAAGATCTTCTTGCAGAACATATAGCTAAGAACCTAAGACCACCAACGGTCCTTATTCTTGTTGGAAATTGACTTGCAGTGCACCACACAAAGGAGAAAAAACACTAATAATCATAAACTTAAGCACAAGGAAGAAAGTCTAGATCCTAGCTTCTAAAGTGAGTGATGGGGTAGGGTTGGATGGAACACTCACTGTTCCATGCTCTGGGTCCTTGTTCCCAAGAACTCCTAGGTGACTCCACCTTCTTAACCTATAGGCCCTAATGTTTGTTAGGCACCCCTGGTCCTTCAAGCCAACCCTCCTATCAATTACATTCACCTAACCAAGTCAATCTTGGTGCTTTCTCCTCCATTCTTTCCTTAGCCCTTAATCTTCCTAAAGGCTAACTAACTCTCCAAACCTCACTAACTTGTTGCAGGGGTGTGTGTTGACTCCCATAGCTTCAAAACAGTCCACCTAGGGTTCCTGATCCTCCCCCATATTCCATTTCTCCATCGCTCTCACCAAACCCTATTCTAGGGTTTAAAAAGGGCTAGTAGCCCTTGAGCCCCAATTAGGCCTCCTAATCCGAGAAAGTAGGCTTAAACTCCCAAACTTCCTGAAGAACATCACAATCTTTTAAAAGAGACCCTAGTTCATTTTCAAACCTCTCAAGGATTTTTGAGGTTTCAGGCTTTCTCAGTCCGTACACAGGCGTAACCCTGATTTTGTGGGAATTAGGGCTTTTTAGGCCTTTTCTTGAATACACAGTGAACTGTTTGCTTCTTTCAGCCACCAAATGGATTGGTGAAGACTCTTGCTTCTTGCCAGGCCTTTGTAAGGCCTCCTGCAACCACCACACACCCAGAGTTTCCAGAAAGTAGACACCCCTGCAACGTTAGTGTCTATTTTGCACTGTCTTTCCTAACCGGGCATAGCCAAGCTTGCCTAGGAGAAGACCTTTTCCATGGAACCTTGCTTTCTACAACCTCCTACACCTATCCTATATACAAGCATGGAGCTTAGCCTCATTCCCCACGGACTATACACCAGGTATAGTGGAAAACAAAGGTCTAAGACTCCATGGATAACAGTCTACTAAAACTGATCAGCAATAAAAAGAACAAAACCTACTAGAACAAAGCTTCGGAACGATGAAACAACAACTTTAAAAACTACACAAAGCTTGTAAGATAGCTACCACACGTGCTACACACTGCTCAACACCAGGAACTCTCCATTAACACAGCAAAAGAACTAACAAAAACAGAAAATTTCAAGAAATTCAATGCTCTTTCATATGCATAGTAAACTCAACAAATACAATGCTTTTTCCAACCCTCATTCCAGTTCGAGGACCACCTTTTAAAGGCTTCCAAGGTGGTTACCTCTCTATTGGTCGGACTTAACCACCCTATTAGGCCAAAATTGCATAATTGCAACATTTTGGCTTTATTTCCCAAATTCTAGTGATTCCTAGTGAAAACAGATTGTGCAACTCATTCCATCTACCATATGCTACTGATCAACCTTCATTCTAACATCTTTTAACACCTCTAACTCAAAAACAAATGGTCAACATGACCTTAAACATCAAAATCACAAAATTCTTCCTAGGCTTCCAGATTTTGCCTAGTGTTTCCAAATGCCTCCTAGGTGCTCCTGCACCAGTGAGCAAATCCAAGATTAGCTACCAAGAAAAAGAAGATTGTAATTACTTACCAGGAAATCCTTGCACCGTGAGGAATTGAATGGAAGCTATTGTGTATCTCCTCGTGTCAAGAAGAGACCAGGGACTTGAAGATGACAGATTAGAAATAAAGCAATTATTGCATGCCAGTGCAGAAGCATTCAAGAAGATATGACTGCATTGCAATCAAGACATGTTCACACAGTTAAACAGAACATTGCGAAGGCATATACGTCAAACATGGAGAGACTCTCTTCAGTTGACATTGAGCAGAAAAAACTCAAGGGAGACTTTAATTGTTTTGTCAAGGGATAGGAAGAGGATTATTCCTCTTCACTCTTTGATTCCATTTTCTCTTGCCTGTCAACAGTTCCAGTTGTTTGTTCGAGAAAAACATTTTGGTTACAACTAATCTTGTGTGTGTTAATATAGATTTTTCCCACATCTGACTATTCATCCTTTATGTCTTCATGTATTGATGAAAATTTTAAGCCAATGTTTCTTCAGTATATTTCAAAATATGGTTATATGGAATAGTAATACCAAAGAAATTGCCCTTTGGGCCATGTTCAGTAGTCAAGCCTATGTCTGGCCTCAATCAAGACTGCAAAAACCCATAGTTACAAGGACGCAAGGACTGGTGCTGCTACCGGTATGCCATTTTCAAAAAAAAATGGAGACAAGTACTAGGAGACAGCAAAAAAAAATTAAAAAGTTATATATGTAAATTAAATTCAGTAAATATCAGCATTCAATGGATATGCAGCTTCAAAGAATGTAAAAACATAAGATGCCTAAAAATTTTAAAAGTATTGAAATAGATGTCAATGAAAGCAAAAATTAATTATATTGATGTTTGATAATCATCGTCATGAAATTTTAAACCATAATCACCTAGGGATGGTAGACAGAGACTAGGAGGGGAATGTCATTATTCTAAAAGCATGGTATAGGGGTCCTTAGAGATGACTAATTTTCGAAGTGGACACTTCCTGAAAAACAGAATTTTGGCCGTGGTACCCCTACAAATTTTGGAAACTAATTGAATTTTTTATTTTTTTTAAAAGAATTTGTAGAATTGAGTCTATTTTCTAAAAATGTAATTTATTTGAAAATTCAATGAACGGTTAATTCATAACGAAAAAAAACCAAACACTGTTTTTTGCCAAAAAAGAAACATACAAACAAAAGAAATTATGGATGAACGACTTAACATTGTCAAAAAGTGAAAAAAATTACATCGTTGGATAGCTAAAAGAGAGAACCTAACATTACCCAAATGTTCGATTTGTTTGATATTGAACCACACGCAATCTTGACGGTGAGCATGAACCCGATTATGTGAAATATCGTAGAAATTGCAAAAACACGTCTCTGGTCATTGGGAATGCCCTTCAAGCCTTTGGGTTGGTATTTGAAGGCAAATACCAATCCCAAGGCTTGGGGATTCCCAAAGCAAGATATAACATGAGCACATTTTAATGTACTCACATTATAACGCACTCGCGTTATAACACGCTCACGTTATAACGCGCTCGTGTTATAATGCGCTCACGTTATAAGTCAGTTTTGACATGGTTTTTTTGTTTGTGGGAAGCATGTCTAGCAAGACATAATGCGAGCGCAATATAACGCGCTCACATTATGTCTTTCTTCATGTTAAATTCATACTGAATGTATGTTTATATATTTGTATGTTTGTATGCACATGTATGCTTGTATGTCATGTATGTATGTATGTATGCCTGTATGTATCAATGCACGTATATTGTATGTATGTAAGATTGTATGTATAAATGTATTATGCTTGTATGTATGTCTTTAGAGGGAGGGAGAATTTTAAGAGAGAGAGAGAGATCTAGAGTTGTCTAGGGAGAGAGAGAGAGTTGTCTGGAGAGAGGAAGAGGGTGGAAGTGAGAGTTTAAGAGAGAGGGAGTGGAGAGAAGGGGTTGGAGTGAGAGGGACTTAGCTAGGTAGGGTGGGAGGGATGAGGAGGGAGAGAAGGGAGTGGAGAGAGAAGGAGAGGAGAGAGGGGAGAGAGAGAGACAAAGAGAAAGAGAGTAGATGCCAAAGGAGAGACTTGAGAGATAGGTAAGTGAGAGGGAGTGCAAGAGTGACGGAATGGGAGAGAGAGGGAGTGTGAGTGTGAGACCTAAGAGATGGAGAGGTTGTGGGAGGGAGTGACCTAATAGAGGGAGAGAAAGAGGGGGGTGGAGTGAGAGGGACTTATCTAGGTAGGGTGGGAGGGATAGATAGATAGATAGAGAGAGAGAGAGAGAGAGAGAGAGAGATTTCTACACCTTTGGTCTAATGCATTTTCTATTGTATTGAGATGGAATAAAATACACAATATATGATCCACAAGAAGCAACAATTTTGATCATGACATAACTACCAAACAATCTCGAGAAGCAACAATTTTGATCTTGACATAACTACCAAACAATCTCTAATCAAATTAGCGTCAAAAGTCTTAAGACTACCAAAATCAAAATTATCTACTCACTGGCTAGATGTCATCACTTGACATGAAGAAAAGTGAACAAGAAAAAGCTTTAGATTCCACATGATAAACAAAGACAATGATCATATTAAGAATTATCATTGGACTAGCTTTAATCTGTTAATAGAATTTCATCACAATATATACCTGAGTCTCTTTCAGACGATCTCCAGTTGAACAACTACGAGAAAGACGTTCACTTCCAGCCAAGTCAATCAGATTAAGGACTCCATGCACCTGTTGCTCTGTGCTCTACACAATTAAACAATGCTGCATGATTAAAGCCAAATCTTCTGAAGACTTGCTATGTCAATAAGAGGTAATCATCTACTTATACAGAAAAATGAGACCTCATTTACTCCTGTCTACAGAATTAAACAATGCTGCATAGTTAGCCACAATCTTCTGAAGACTCGCTATGCCAATAAGAGGTAAGCATTTACTTAAACAGAAAAATGAGACCTCATTTACTCCCGAGATGCGCAAAGTAAACACACAATGGCTTCGAGAAGACTGCTCATTCATTGCTGTCTTTCCCACTGACCTGAAAAGATAAAAATGCAAGATGCTAAAATTTGCAATTCTGATGTGAACACATCAATTACTATTGGATAGAAATAAAATCAACAAAATTGAAGAAGCAAACAAAGACTTTCCTTCACTATGCATTCTTGAGAATAATATATGAAAAATCTTATAGTGCTCGTAGAAAAAACTAGTAAAGAAAATGGAGTAATCCTCATTCTGGGTTTTGAAAAAAAAAAACATTAACAAATGATTTTTTAAAGTAATACAGTAAATGAATATTTATATGCTAAAATTGCTGAAGAGCACAACCATCATTTTCACAATGGGATGTTGCAGAACTACCAAGCACACCAAAACTTCTAAATACCATCTATACATTGTGAATCTTGGATCTTTTCATATTGATATGTCGATCTTTCAAATGCTTAACTTCCGTAAGAAAAAGATGGCAAAATATGTTTTATCTATACAAAAGAGCACTTTCATCTGGCTTCCACATTTTCAACAGGATCATCTCCCTGAGCACATTTATACTACAAACTGTTTTTTGATAGTTCACATGAGAAACAAATCTGACATCACTATGAAGACAAAATTGGCCAGAAGATTGGCAGGGGAAAATCAAGTTTCATGTTAAAGATGAATCTGTAAGACAAATTTTTCACAGAAAATTTTTTTTTTAAAAAAAGGAGGCTTTGGGTAGAGTTCTTAAGAACTATTTGTCCCCATAAAGCAATATAAGATAATTATGTTGGGCAGAACATAAAGAAATTTACAAGAGCAACACTGGGATTAGAAAGACTAGTCCAATATCTAGTTGCAATCCAGTTCTAATTTATCACATACATCTGCAAGGGCAAGGAGGGCACTCCTACTCTCAATATAGATATATATATTATTTCACATAAAATGGGCTCAAATATATATCATGTTTTATGGCATGAGAACTAGTCACGTGGAAAACAATCTGACAATGATTCCTAATGATTGAGTGAGGTCTCTCACTCAAAAAATCGGCCTTATTTTCTGGTTTCTCAAAGTCTTGAAAAACTAGTTAATTAATTTGTGCTTCTTGAAATAAATGGCACAGCAACAAATCCCATCCTCTAACTGAGCACAGTCTCTTCTCCTCCTCTGCTTTTTTTTCTCAAACATATTTTTCTCAGTTAGGATCACAATGGTTTACACTAGTTTACTTTAATATGCTTTTCTAGCACTTCTTTCATTTCAATGAATTGTTTAGCGAAGTATTCTTATATCACATCTGCATCAGGCTAGGAAGTCTTAGCTTAAAGGACAATCCCTTTTTTCTGCGATGAGTATATGTGTCCTCTTCTTCATCAGTTTTTCAAGACTTGGCATGCCATGCTAGCATATCAATGTATTTCAAGCTCCTATAAGCATCATACCATCATTGTATTTGCACATTAGAGTATGTACATGCAGGAGAACCCAGAGAACTAAAGTTGATGTCTCTGGGTGCATGTTCACTAAGACAAGGTCACACCTATGCTATTTTAGGCAAGTAATGTAAGCTAAACTATAGGTCTCAGTGCAAACAATGTACAAAGTTTTCTTGTGCGTCCCATGCATGATAAAGTCAACTGAGATAGCATATAGCAAATGCCTTTGAGTGTGTAGACACCCTTGATTTGGAGACACTGCACAGGCATCCCCAGCACAGACTTCATAAATCTTGTAATGCATTATTAACATACTCAATAGTGTAATAACATTGCTCAGAAATGCCACCACTCATTGTCTACGTCTGCAAAAAATCAATTAATATCATTTGAGGTATCACATCCATTTCTATATAGTCAATTTTGCAAAGAGAAATCACTGTAATAGACCATCCAGGAAACTAATTTGATATGGAAAACAATTCCCACCAATAATCCTTGTACATGCATTTCAAGTCCAAAGTTTTCATGGCAGGGATATCTTGTATTTATTGATCTTTGTAAGATTTGTATTAAAAAATACATACATTAATAACTGAATGGTTATTTTAGGCATCAGAAGAATATGCAATGTCATGTAGAATAAGTAGCTAGTGTGCGAAAATAGAAACTATTAGAATAATCCAATAACTGTGGCCATAACAAACATTATGGACAGTTAGCAGATATATCTTATGTCCATTGGTCTTTGTAAGATTTGTATTAAAAATTATTTACATTGATAATGAAATGGTTATTTAAGGTATCAGAATAATAAGCAATGTAACATAAGCATCTATTGTATGAGAACAGTTACTATTAGAATAATGCAATAGCTGTAGCCATAACAAACGTTTTGGAAAGTCAGCTAGAGATTGCAAGTGGATGAGATAAAACTAAAAATGAATCAAGCACAGTATTTCACTCAAGCTACAGTTTACAAGCTAGATTATTACACAATTATGCCTAAGTTCAAGCAGCTAGCTTATCTTTGTTTCACGATCAGTTATAGTATATCTTCAAATAGGTCCAAGCTAGGGTGAACCCAAGAGAAGTCTTTGAACAGACTCACCAAACATTTTTCACCTTGGCAGAACTCACACATCTTCGAGGGTCTTTGTCTGAATCTAACATTGGATGACAATTTCATGAAGCCAAGAATCCTTTTCTGATGCAAACTGCACACATCTTCAGGAAGCTCTATCTGACCCCAAGATTGCAAATCCTTAAGGATTTCATGGAGGTTTTTCTGACACTGAGAATGTCTTCAAGGTTTTGCAGAGCCAAACATTTGTTTACTTTGATGGAAATTGTGCACATCTTCAACGAACTTTGTCAGACCCCAAGATTGAACTTCTTCAGCATTTCATGGAACTAGGGTGAAACAAAGGTTAGCATTCTTGTTTAGCTGTCTATGTCTCTTTGAGCATGCTCTTTTCAAAATATTATCTTCAAAGCACATCTCAAGCTTTTGTGCAAAGACCACTTACTGCACTTTCCTAGGAGAGATTTATGAGCAGATGGAAGGGGTGGCCATGAACTCATCCCTCTACCTTAGTCTGGCCAATTATTTTGTTTATGGAGAAATTTGAAAATAAGGTTATCCAAACCTCTCCTAAGACCAGGACAGTAGTTTCATTCACAGATTTTACAAAAGGACATTTGCATTAGGGAAAACTCTTACCACAATCCATCACAAAAATATGTAGTAATGAATAGTCCATTCACTAGCGCCCTTGAATATCTGATCCTGAGAACCTTAGTTTTGAGTGAAGCCATTTTCATAAGGTCCTTAGCAAAAAAGGGCACTAGGATTGGCAAATAAGGAAATCCCATACAAAAGCATTAAAAGGTAAGAAAGCTTAATTACCAAAAAGAAACTAGCAAAATTTTTTGATCCATTAACTCTCAGATTAATGTAGAATTTAAGAACCACAAGTTTAAAACTACTGTTCTACTTGCTTCAACAACTTACAGTGCTAAAGAGAGAAATACTGTTGCAAATAGAAAAATAACATGCTGGGAAATTAAAAAGAACTCACATAATGAACTAAGGAACTTTTTCCCTCAAAACCCTCAACAAGGGAAAATCAGCTTTGGTAGTGGCAAATGCTCTTCTAGCATAATAAGAATAAAAGACTACCAAGAACAATGAGTTGCTATGGATGCAGTCTACCCCTTGCTCCATTAAATGAATACACAATTGTCTCCGCCTTTATTAAACCAGTGAACCAGCTGAATTCTCCTTATTTGGATCTAAACTGCACTGTATTTGTTCCCCCCCATGTAAAAACATATTTCCCACTTCTATTTATAACTGTTGTTTGTGCTGGAATATTCCCCTCAGGCCCTATAAGGATCCCCTGGAAGCTGGAAGCAGAAAAGTCACCTTTTTGTTTGGAATTCTAAATTGCACAGTCTGAGGTCATTTCCACAGCTCTATGTTTGACCCTACATGTGCAGATTCATCCTGCACAGTCAAACAAGACCCTGCAAACTCAAGACCGTTTATTAATCTTTTCACAAATCCATATTACAGTTCACATATCTATTTGCATTCTTAATTTTTCAAGATCCATGCGGATCAGTTTTTTGGAGAAATAGCATATAAGCATGCTGCAAGCCCTTTGGGACCCTTAGAAGCAGCCTTAGAATTGCTACAGACCATCTTGATACTAACGTTTAAAGGGGGTTTACAAGATCCTATGCTTGTGATACTTTCTACATTGGGAAATGGGGAGATCTTTTCAAAAAAGGATTAAAGAACACACAACAGATACATATCAGGGTAGAATAAAACAATCAGCATTAGCAGAACATGAACACATTATTAAACACCCTAAATTCATTGGAGATGCCACAGTTTTGGCAGTAGAGGATTGTCAACAAAATAGGAGATTAAAGAGGACATAGACAAAGATAAAAGACATAAGAACCTAAATAGAGATTATGGTCTTATACTTCGTCAATCATGAAAACAGTTGATTCATAAAACTAGACATAGTTAGGTTCCTGCTGGGAAAATTGGCAACGCATGGACCTTTTTTTGAGTGTAACTGTTGTGTTTGAAGGGAGTAAACAATCAAAATAAGTTAAATAACATTTTATTGACTGCTTATTCAATGGGAGGCCTCACTGGAATTTTTCCTTAAAAACTTTTTCCATGTTTTTACCCTGCCTTCTCCTGCTTTCTTCACCTATCCTCTCATTTTCATCTACTTGATTTTTATTTTTGTTGTTTTTTAGTGTTGAAAAGGTTTCTCTTATTTATTATTTTTTCTCTTATATATTTACCCTGACCTCTCTCGCTTTCTTGACCTATCCTCTCATATTCATCTATTACTAACCTAATCTCTTAGCATTGGCTTGTAAACTTTTTACCTTGATGATAAGTAACGAAAAGAGGCATGAGATGACAGAATCCATATATCTTATACACTGGAAGATCCAGAAACCCCTAACAAAGCTCTTTTTTTAGTTTAGTACAAATATTATTTTATTTTTCTTTAGAATCGATATATGTTTACAAAGGTGCTTATCTCAGGACTTCCTTTCAAACAATTCACAGCAAATGTAATTGATGCATTATGGTTTATCTTTCTGCTTTATCCCAATTTTAAGTAAAGAATGAATTTAGAATTTGAATTTTTCAAACATTTTAAGTTTTAAATCCTTTCATCTAATTCTCTGCTCATCCCATGAACAACATGAATGAGGACACAACAAGTGAAGCATTAATCATTATTCAGCCAACATACACAATTTCATCTCTGAACAAATCACTTCCAGCAAAGGTATAGTGGGCAACAACTAAACTCTCTCAAGCAACAAGGATTAATTAAAGGTATCTTTACAGGAGCTGGGAAGAATTGTGCTTAAGGTGGCTAAAGCAGTAAAACCTGGCCATACATGAGTAACAAAACTACTATGAAGAAAGAGCTATCAAACCCAACAAAAACAAGCATAGAAGTTAAAACCTAATGTTATCTTCTCTACAATCCCTTCAACTTCAATGGTTTTTGGAAACTCATCCTATAAGAGAAATGTATAGAATCTCTTCTTAACATATTTTATATACAATGTACAGAGACTGTTGATTTGCTTTGAATATAGTAATGAGATAGTTTGTGCTGTTAATAAAAAGATTGCAAGGTCACAAGTAACTCAGTACTATCTAGGTTGAAGAGAACACCCCCTTGTGGCAGTTACAAAACTAATCAAGATTGCAGTTACTGTACATATGAACCAAAAACTTAATTCATCTACTTCATGATCCCTTTAATGTTTAATCTAAATGCATTTTAAATCTGTGCTAGAAGAAGCATGCATATACCTCCTTCTTAACATGCTTTACAACCAGCATAGAGGGAGTTTTGGCTTGCTTCCCATACAATGAAAAGATATTCACTCTGTTAAATTGCTAATGATGAAACTTCAAGGCATACATGTATTAGATTGCTGATGATGGACTTGCAAGGTAGATTGCGAATGATGGACTTGCAAGGTATACATCAGTTAAATGGATTTAAAAGCCTCAGAAGTTCCATAGAAGCATATATCTCCAAAAAATTGCAATTTCTTGTGATCGATTGTTTATCACCCCCTATGCCAGTTTATTGACTGATTCTTTTGCATAATTTCCCACCAACAAATCGTGATTTTTAAAATGAGATTTTTTTGGTCAAAAAAATTAAGGTTATGGTTTTTTCTGATTTTTGCAGCAGTTTTTTCTTGACTTTTCCTAACCCTAACCCAATTTTTTCTCAATTTAATCCCAATAAGTTGAATCCACGAGTAAAGTAAATTTATTTTAAATGGCTTAACAAAATTAGATCAAGTTTGGCATGTAAGCTTTTGTCACCTGTCTTCCTTTCAAACATCCATATTGATATACTATCACTCATTTCATCCATTTATCTCAGCTATCTATATCTCCTGTTCGATATTCCTCAGACCTTCATCTTGTTCTCTTTTGATCATGCTCTCTACCAGTTAATCAAAGGATTCTATTACATTGATCTCATGTTTGAGACCTTTTCAGTTGTCCAATTTCAGATCTATATGGATAACATGGAAATATCAAGTAGTACTTGCCTGATAATATGGTTTGAGATCAATCTATGGCAAACAGAAGCAGCAAAGATGCAGATGAGGAAGCAGATGATACAACAGATGTAGAGAATACCCTGCACACTTCAAAGAGGGCTGTGCCGGTTAAAGTGAAAAAATGAGAAAATGCTAGGGATAAGATGGTGGAATCCAATGGCAGGCAATAAGGAAAATCACCATTTTTGCACAGACTTCTGAACTCCTCCAAACCCCTAGCCTTTGCTGTTCTGGAGAATGCTCAGTTGATTGAGGATTCGGCAAACAATATAACTTATGCAAAGTGCAAAAATGCTTTAAATCCCTATTGTTGCTGTGGAGATTTCTACAGGTAACAGATCATTCAGAATAACATAAACCTTTCTCCCATTTTGATTGAGAGATGGGCTGTTAATCATCTGTTTTCAATTTCCAAACTTAACAAGGAAAGGCTGGGGAAAGAGGATGAAAAGGGTCCAGAGAAGCCTGTTTCTCAAAATTCCCAACAAGCGTGTCTATTGAATAAGGGAAGGCTCATGGAGTCTCAATAGCCTTCTCTTTGGGGGATGCTCCATAGGTTTTGACTAATGACATGCTAGGACTGGTAATTGATGATCACTGTTTACCAAGCTATGGAAATGGATAATGGCAGCAGATCTTTGGTGTGTAGATGTTTGAGAAAGTGACACCCTTTTAAAGAAATAAATCAATGGATGGAATCTATTGCAATGTCACTGATCCCTCTTTATCTTTGTTAGAAAGGATTCTTTTTAGTCCACTTTCATATAGTTGAGGACCATGATTTTGAGTGGAACAATGGCCCTTGGTCTTTTGGCAGGTGTGGAGCTTTTTTGTGCCCTTGGACCCCTCTTTTGATCCAGCAGTTATTGTTATCACAAAGGCTCCATCGTGGGTTTGCTCATGCAATCTTCCTTTGGTTATGAGACCTTGGTTTGCGGTTGGTAGAAAAAGTGGGCAATTTTGCCTGAACTGATAGAGCGCTGATTTCTTTGTAGAACAGATTTGTGAGTGTTTGTATCATGGTGTACTATCCAAGCATATCTTCCATTCCATAAAGATTTTGTCATCACAAGATTCATGGATTCAATTTATAAATTTTGAGGGACTGCTATTTAGATGTTTTCAGTGCAACCAGTTGGGACATAAATTGGCAGAGTGTCCTAAAAATGCATTGGGTTCTTGCACTATTTGGTTGCAAAAATTGATTAAGAAAGTTGGCAGCAAGGAAGAAGACAATCAGTATGGTGGGGAGCCTTCAAGGCCTGTATGTTTGGCTGAGTTTGAGGCCTTGTTTCCAGCAGCAACTGAAGAAGACACCTTGAAGGTGACCCAGGGAATTGAGCAACAGGTCACTGGAGTTTTGGAGGATCTGATGGTTGGGGTATCTCAAGAGAAAAAGGTAAATTGGCTACTTTCAACTGAAATTTAACTATCAAATGGTATCTAAGAAGACCAAAGCTAACTGTGTATCCTCAGTTAAAAGGAGGCAGACGAAGATGGAAGCAAAAAGATTGTTAATGGAAGCTCTGAATACAGTTGGTGAGAGTTTTCAATGTAGTATGGAGGCTCTTTGGTACCAAAAGGATGGGATGACAGTTTCAGAACTCAAATACTATGCTCTTTCATGAGGTCTGGTTATGGATTAGTGATGGATACATTTTGCGAGATTTTGCGCAGTAGTGATAGGGCACCTTTTTTATCTCAACTTATTAGGCTTTTTTATTTCTTTGGAAGGTTGAATCTCTTCTTTCCTTAGAGTATTGTTGGATGTATTGAAATTTATTTTACTTTGGGCCAGGACCCCAATAGATTCCCTCGATTTATCTAGCAAAAAAAGATAATCTGGTTTGAAATCTTTGATCGTGCCCCGGGCGAATTTGGCAGAATAGATACCCCTCAGTCCTTGGCTCTTAGCCGAAGAGGTTCAGCCCAAGAAGGCTCATGCTCCTGTCTCGGGTAGCTACAAATAATTTGTGGATGAACTCCATCAAAAAAAATAAAAATTATGGTTGGTCTTTTGACCAGTGTCATCTGCAATTTACCACATAAAAAATCCAGAGAAATGTTTAACCAGAGAAGTAGCAATGTGAATGATTTCATTGTCTTATTGAACATTGTCAAATATTCTTTATCTTTATAGGTTATAGCATTGCAAATATTGCATTCTACGATATGTACAACCCAGTTAGATACTTAACCATCTAGTAAATGTAATGAATCAAAGAAAATTATGTCTTCTACAACCCATAATAGCATTACTAATTTGACAAGGGTAGAAATAATTTTGTAAATTTTGTTGATGATATTTAATTTTTTTTATTAGAAATTGTTCTTTATAAGACTTTAATAAAGTATTCTCAGACTAAAAGACTATAAGACTTTTGATAAGTCAGACTGAAAGAATATAAGACTTTGATAAAGTAACCCACATAAACAAAATGATAAAATATACTCAAAAGAAAAGATGGCATATGCATTGGTAGGTTAAAAATGTAAGCAGCATACAAAGAATATCTAGCCAAGGATTTTATGTATCACAGGTTTTAGTATGTATACCTGCTCTGAGCAGCCTTGTGAAGGAGGGAGGAAACCTCACTCCAGTTGTTGACATCTGTAATAGTGAGATCTGAAACAAAACTGTTGCCATTTTGATCATGTCTGATAACATATTGTTTAGCCTCAGAACGGATTCCATCTAAACTGCCATTTTTGTTGGTAACAAGAAGATCTCGTATAGTTTCATTGTATATCTCCAGCATTGATGCCTGAGAAAATGTTACAGTAAATAGATTTCAAATGTAATTCAAGTCTCACACAGATTGCATCTAAACGTATCCAATAGACAAGAGAGCTTCTCTTGAAATTTACTGCACATAAGAAATGGAAATCAAGGAGTCAACCTGCATTCTGAAGCTCCACCCTTGTGAGGAAAGTGCTTGGCTGGTTTTGAAAATCTGCTCTAACGACCTTGGTATTATTCCTTTCTGATCTGGTGCATCTGGTTTACCGAGCATTGTGTACGTTTTACCAGAGCCAGTTTGTCCATAAGCAAAAATGCAAACCTGTCAAACACATTTCAAAATGAAAATACTGTTTCACTAGAAATATTGTATGTTTTATGTATGCAATCAAAATTGCATTCCTCAAAATGATGGAATTTGTTCAAATTCGGCAGAGAAAACTAGGAACCTATACTCTGGTGTCATTAAACAATCAAAGAAAAAAAGGGGATTCGGAGAAGCCAACAGAACCCAAAAATTTACAAAGCATATGCAATATTTAACATGCTTAATTAGAAAATGGATGTAGGTTACCAGGAAATCTTAAGATTACAATTGTTTTGATGTTACCAAAAGGCTCTTTTATGTTGTTGGTTTTGTCCTCTTATGATTGGCAGAATTATTAAAGGAAATAATAAACAATGAGAAGAGAGAGACTGTTTGTGATATTGGACAGTGGATTTCAACCTTTTCGAGGATTCATCTTCTGAGCTTCAGTGCAGGTGAGGTTCATATTTCTTCCTTTGGAATCCTATGGACCATGATCCATTAAGTCTTAAATAAAATGACAAAATTCTTGGAAACCAAATTGCGTCTTGTTTACAAATCAAAATGGAAACAAATCTGAAATCACAAGAATTTAAATAGATTTTGATATGGAGAAACAATAAACTGCAGTGAAAAAGTTAAAGTTGGGGGTTAACTCTTAGAAACAATATTTATATTTGAAAAAAATCCCCTTGAGTGTAAAACAAAATTCAAGTTGGCAGTTCAGCCCATCAATGTGTGGAAAATCAGAAGGTTGACACACACAAGAAGAAGGTAGCATCTGAAAATGGTGTAAAGCCTACAGTAGAATAAAACAAAGCACAAACCCTCTGATCTTCGATAAGCATGCATCTAGAAAAGCAAGCATAAAGAATGACTGTAGAACTTTCATACCAATGAAGAAGAGTACAATAGAGTAAAATATCACTTTCTACACTTTGGAGTTTGGGGCATGAAGAGTCAGAAGGCAGTGGAATACAACAAAGAAAAAGCTGCAAATTCAAGGAAGTAAACTTGAAGTATCAAGATTCAGTTATGTCAAAAGACAACAGAATTAACACTGCAACCAATCATGGAAGGTTAATTGCCTCCGTTTTCAGACAAGAATGTGGAGGACAGACCTGATCTAATTGGCACCTAATGGATTCAACTTGTAAAAACAAGGCATGAAAAGAAAACATATGAAAACTAGAGCAGGCAATTTGCAGGTACATGAAAATGCTTGAGAGATTCCTAGACTCAAACACAGATAAAGGAAAACTTTGTAGAGAACAGTTCTAAATCAGACTCAATTTCCCTTTCAGGGTTTTAGGATTGCAATTTCATTTGTGCGTTATATTAGGTTACTCCATCCTTGCCTTACAATCGCATTCCTACCCTAGGTGTAGATTTTGCTAGTGAATCATTTTCAACTATAATCTCCTCTTTGTAATGTATATAATTATATTATTTGTAATATAATAAAAATTTCTGCTGATCAAAAAGAAAAATAACAGTAGTCATTCTCTGATTTTGGTTGTATCTGCACATAATTAAAATCAATTAGGTGTAGATTATACTAGTGAATTATTTTTGCTACAATTGCCTGTTTACATTGTGTACGTTTTATATTATTTGATATATAATAAAATTTTCTGCTGATCAAAAATAAAAATCAATGTAGACATTCTCTGGTTTTGGTTGTATCCGCACACAATAAAAATCAATTATGAAAAGACACAGAAATCAAGATTGCTTTAGAGTGTTGCCAGTTTAGAAAGATTGAAGGCTGAAGCAACTATAATTTTTGTTATATATCATATAATTGCTCTAAACCTATGTTACCAGTTCATCAAGGGCCATGAAAAACTGTGGTGAATCTGGCAGATTCCAGCTCAGAAAGAACTGTTTTATTTTTTTAGTCAAAGTTGTGATCCGGGGGAACAGCTCATGCAAGCTGTCACCTGTCACTGGGGAAGATAAAAACAAGAGGTATGGGGGGATAATAAGCACAGAAATGGAATATAATATGGCAGTTTTTCTGGACGAATACCCCCGGAATATAAGCATGGATGCAGAGATCTGTGTTGTACGAAAACCCTCAGAATATCAGCACAGATGCAGTCACCTTTGTTAAATGAAAACCCTCAAAAACAACTTAAGGAAATCGCTGCTGACAGTTAACAAAAATGATTCCATATGCATTTCCTTCTTAATTTGAGTTAATCCATGTTTAATCCTTCAAGAGTCATTACCCTTCTCTTGCATGAAATAAATACATTATTTTAATTATTTTTTAAAATTAATAATATATATTAATATTAACTTTATTAATAATTTAATATTATATTATATTTTATTTTATTAATGTTTTATAACGTTCATAAATATTTCTGTACATCAAAAACATTAGGAAAGATGTATATTGCTTCTAATATTTCTGTCAGTAGGTTGCAAATATCCATATATTTATTAAAAAAATATTTTATTTTTAAACAGATGAACCCAAAAAAAACTCAACCTCCTAAAAGAATTTGCTGGATCCATGAACTTAACCTGTGAACCTGAACCCAAATCCAAACCAGAACTGGGAACTTAGCTCTAAACAAATTTAATAAGCTTGAGAGTATGTGGTAGTATCACGCACAGACTCAAACAAATTGTGTAAAAGGGTACAAAGGTGTGCCTATATCTTATACACATGTATGTGTATTCCACTACACAATAAAACAACTAAATCAACTGTAGCAGGGAACTTTCAATTGGACCTGTTTAAACTAAGTCAAAAATTTTAAATTCAACCCAAATTTGGCAAGCAAAAGACTAATACAGAATGATTTGTACTCAGCTTCACAAACAATTTAAAGCATTTGCCCTCCAATAGAGGGCTAGCTCTAGGAATGATAAGGAACAGAGTGCAATGAGTAAGATAAACCCCACCTACTCAAAATTGCTTCAAATTAACCTTTGATGAAGTAACCAGAGGTAACCCCAGCCAAGCAGGGGCTGAAGGCATCAGAACCTTGTTTTTGTTTAATCTGGCAATAAAACGGAATTGCATTAATCAGGATCAAAGTATATTCTCAGATTACAATCCAAAGACCCTAAAATATGAGTATATGCTTCTAGCATGTTAATTCCATCAACAAGCGAGTGTCTATACTACACATATACATCAACTCTTAAGCACAGCCCGATGCAGATTCTTTCTCTGATCTACAGTGGATACCAGTGATTGCAACTAAAGGTAGCAAATAATAGAACCAAAAAAGAACAAACAGCGGTAAATTATTTAATAGGAAACAAAATATGGAACCAAATTCCCAACACAACAAAAATGTCTCCACTATTCTGGGCTGAATTACATGTTCTTTCTCAACATCTTCCTGGACAGTAATCACCCACAAAAGAATAGAAAAGTACTCCCTAAAAGCAACCCTCCCCAAGCATCTCCAAAACTCCATCTGAAAAATAATCACCCACTAAAATTAGGAATCCGGGCAGTTACATAGTCCCAAGACAGTAACTGACACATCTGCAGCATGGGCTGTTACATACTACAAAAAGAAAATGGCCAGACGGTTACGTATTTCCCAAACAGCAGCTGAAACACCTGCAGTAGGACAATTACAGACTCTAAAAGGAAAACAGCAGGCATAAATTGGACCGTTATGCATCATATTCCCCATATTTTAAAAATTCAAAACCTCTTGGTTCAAATGAGCTCGAGAACCCAACGGCCACGGCCTGCCCTTGCACCATATTAGGAACTTCTGCAATGTTTCACATAATTTCTTTCTCTACTTCCAGCCTCTTGTTGGACCATAAACTGTCCTCTGCCAATATGTTATTTTTCGATTTTCCCAGATTCTAGTGGGGCTTAGACCCACCTCTACTTGTCCTCCTCCGTTGAAAGCTATTCTCACTTTCCTTGTCACTTGTGCAACCTTCTGTTGCACTTGCAGACAAACAACTAAAAATAGAAATCAAGTTAAGGGAATCAAAATTTTCCATAGGCGCTTCTTCCTTCTCTGCATTATGCCATTTAGGCATGTTTTCCAAATTCCCTTTGCAGCTTGTATCTTTTCCATGGCTTGTTGCCCTATCACAGACTATCAAGAGTCTATTTTCCTCGTTATCTACTTCTACTGCCATATCAGCTTCTAGCATGCTCACAATATCATTCCCTTCGCATTCATTCTTCACAACGACATCCTCTTTTATGATGACTTCTTCTCCACCAGCGAATATGGGGCCTACAAAGATCTCCATCTTTGTTGTTGCTTCATCTCTAATGTGTGTTGCTTCCACAACTGCAACATCTTGGCCACCTCTAATAATAGGTTGCATCCTTCTTCAATCCAGTCTTTGGACTCCTCCCCTCCCATTGTTATCATCAATATTTTTCCCTTCTTCAGGGTAACAAAACTGAACATCATCATACCACCCATCCTCTTCATCCCATTCATCTATCTCCTCTCTCTCAAACTCTTTGCAAATCCCATTAAAGGGCCTTCCATCCACTAATAATTCTGCCAACTCCTCAAGGGAAAAAAACCTTTCCTTGTTCTAGCAATTCTATCATGTGGCTTTCCTCTCTGAAAATTGCTCTTGCTCACAAAGTGAGTATTTATTCCCTCCAATCATTTTCACCTTCTCACATTTCTTGAATGTCATTGCTTCAGCTTTATTTTTCTTTGCTTTCCTATTATTGTTTGCCTAACATTACTCAAACATCCACCATAATGACTCCAATTTTTGCAACATCCTTTGCTTGTCTTTTGTTTGCTTCTGCCTCTTCCTTTGTCTTAGTTCTTCTTCTAATTTGGTTATCCTCTTTTTTACCTCATAAAACCACTCCATCTCTGCATCGATAGCCATAGCCATAGCTCTCCTCTGAGCTATTTAGAACTCTTATAATAATAGCTAAGGCTATGAGACAAATTCTCTACTCCCAACATCTTTGGATGCCCTGATACTAAAACTGATGCAAATTCTTTCTCTGATCTGCAGTGGATGCCAGCGACTACACCTAAAGGCAATAAATAACAGAACCAAAAAAGAACAGACAACAGGAAATTAAAAAGGGAACCAAATTCCCAACAATAAAAATCTAAGTTGCCGGTTCTATTATGGGGACGGGTACAGGTACGGGATTCTGGTACGGCAAATTTTTTTTCTTGGGTACGGTACGTTTGGGTAAGGCTGTATATATATAGATAGATAGATACAAAAAAATTTAAAAATATATAAAATTGCAAATACATTTGATAATATTATATTTTAAGATAATAATGACATTTGAACTTTGATGACCCCCTTATTGTAATCAAGTTTTTTATGTGACAATAGATCCTAATAACTAGTGGGGGTTGGGAGTGTAGGCCCTAATGGGGTTGAGGGTTAGCACCCCTCATGGGGGTTTGGAGGCAATGCCCCCAATGGGGTCGAGGGGCAGCGCCCCTCGTGGGGGATTAGGGGCAACACCCCCAGCGAAGTCGATCTGCCCCTCCTGGAGGTTTGGGGGCAACGCCCCTCGTGGGGGTCTAGGGGCAATGCCCCCAGCAGGGTCGAGAGGCAGCGCCCCTCACGGGGTCTAGGGGCATTGCCCCTAGCGCATTCCCTGTGCCCAAATTAAGGCTTTTGAAACCACACAAACCTTCATGGTGCATGCCACTTTCACAATTTTATCTTCATAAGCACTTTTGCATTTTTTTAAGTGTTTTTTAAAAAAAAAATCGCCACCCACAAAGAGCTGGCACTTGCAGGAGCACCTGGAAACGCCTGGCCACTCCCAGGCACTCCCCAAGCCACTCCCGGACCCAAACGCTCCAGGCATAGGCACGCAGAGCGTTTTCAAAGAACCCAGTAACATAGATAAAAATGCCTCCATTATTTTGGGTTGAATTACATGCTGTTTCTCAGCCTCTTCCTAAACAATCCTCACCCACAAGAAGAACAAAAACACTACTCCCAAAAAAAAAACCATTCCCAAGCATCCCCAAAACCACATCTAAAAATAAAACTAGCAACTAAAATTAGGAACCCAAGCAGTTACATATTCCCCTGACCGCAACTGACACATCTACAGCAGCGAATGTTACATACTCCAAAAGGAAAATGGCCTGGCAGTTACATATTCCCCTAACAACAACTGACAAATCTGCAGTAGAGCAATTACATACTCTAAAAGAAAAACAGCTGCCATATATTGGACTGTTATGCATCGCATCCATAAAAAGGCCAACAAGATGGCGGATTGCCTCACCAACTTTGGCACCAATAATGTGCTCCCTTGGAATGAACCGCTTATCATGACTTCATTAGATGACCTAAAGGAAATCAATTATTTGTTGGTTACCGAGTCTAACAAGATTTTAAATTCTTTGAGAACCATGTTCAAACAAATCCTTCCTTTTGCCAGCACACTTCTCTATTTAATCCCACTAGAGAATGCAGGTATTCACCCTTGGCATAAACTCATTATTCTTGTGCTTATAGAAACAGTGCATATATCAGACCATTCTAGCGAGAGGAGGTCATAGATATAGATCTTGTAAGGCTTGCATGAGCTAGCTTAGACATCAGAAGTACTGATGGAGATTTAAACATTAGCATACTTCCTTTTCTTGGTTTCATTTGTTTCCCTCAACTTAATTTTTGCCAGGGATTTTACATAGGGTCCCTCCTTTTACTTTACCAAAAATAAAAAATAAGCATATAGCAAAAACTATTTCATGCCATTGTAGTTAGCATAATTTAACTTTGTTATGTTTTGTTATTATGGTTGTATCCGACTATGTATTATTTACTTGTCAACTTTTTAGTAGTTGTTGATAGTTATGTATTATTTACTTGTCAACTTTTTAGTAGTTGTTGATAGTTGTGTTCTTGGCAGCTGTCATGTTTTGCTTGGTTTCTCGTAATCAGGGAAAGTAGTTTGATCCTTAGCTAATCATCCCTAGTCTACTTTTGTGTAAGAACTTCACATATATAAAGACATACTTTTGTTACTCTATTTGGTATGCATTGTTATTTACATAGTTGATAGTTCACAAACTCAGACTCAACCGACCAAAAAAGTCCAACTCAGTGAAAACTCAACAACTTAAAAAATACTTATTTTTTTTGTAAAAAAACAAATTTCATGCAAAATACAACTACAAAACGTATTAAATGAGCTTGGCAGGGGTTTGGGGGCAGAGCGCCCCTTGCGAGCTCCAGGAGCAACACCCCTTGTGGAGTCCTTGTCGTTGAACAAGATGGGGTCAAGGGGTGGCACCCTTGCCACCAAGCCCAAATGAATACCTTCAAAACCACATACACCTTCATGGCACACACCATTTTCATAATTCACAAAGGCAAAAAAAATGTTTTTTTAGTGTTTTTTCAGCATTTGAAGTACTTATTTAGCCACCAAAACACATCTTCGCAACATTTGAAGAACATTTTTGGCACATTCATCCTGTGTATGGCAGAGTTGGCAAGCGGCAAAGTCAGACTCGACGACTACTCGGCAAAAAACACGAAAAAAACTCAACTGGCAAACTTGGAAAGTAAACCCTGCAAAAACTCAAGAATCAAAAAAGTTCACAGAGTTGTCTAACTATGGTTATTTATATTCATTATGGCCATACTAGTTATATCACATATAAGAGTAAACAATGGAATTTTGCTTTAAAGAGGTTAAGCCCAACTTAAGACATTAATGCCCTTAGACTTCAACACAAGTAAGAAGAGACCACAAAGTGGTCAAGACCAAGGATCAAACTACTTTCCCTAACTAGAAGAAACTAATTTAAAGAACCTAACAATTGCCAAGCAAAACACAACCATCAACAACTACTAAAAATTGAATCCTAACAACTACCCACAAGCCAACAAGTAAATAAGACATAGACAAGTACAACCATATTAACAAAAGATAACAAAGTTATTTTACACTAACTACAGCCATCTCCTAAACCCCTCTTTTGGTCATACTCCAAGTCAAATGCTTGGTGTTCAATCTTTTATACCAAAACGGAGCACTATGGATTTAAAAAACTTACTCAGTCCTAAACTTCATGTAATGTTTTTTTTCCCAATAGAATGATCTAATCAAGCTAAAGGCAAACATTATTAACCATAAAAATTTAATATTGCTATAATTAACTTTCAAACTTGCATGTAATGATAATTGATGGAAACATGGAAACAATGGTAGTGGCTCATTCCTAAACTTCTTAGATCAAGTTCAATGCTAGGGGAACATAAATTCACAATAAAGCCACTTTGTTTTTCTCAAATTCTGCAGTTGTTCCTTCAAGGTGACGTGTATGATATATGAGTTCTGATAATATGAGTTCTTCTAGCTCGAGCCTACCAACACATGACAAAGATGGTGGCATCATCTTCAGCATTATCATTATCATCAAGGGCCCTTCCCCTAAATGGCTTTTTGTACTTGTGTACTAAGAAATTATGATTTGAGTCAAACCTCTTTAACTCTACCAATTCTTGTATTGCTTACATTTCTTCAGTGCTTGGTATGTATATACTTTTCATAAACAAGGTCTTTTCAACCTAGATCTTCTCTATTGGAAATGAATATGCTTTTACTGTTTTACATCAAATTGACATACTTTGGCAAATTGTGGACATTAACATAATTTCTTTCTTTCTATTCTTTATATTCAAAGCTTGTGGCAAACAATTATAGATATCAAAATAACATGGATTCTTAATACAAGAAATTCAAATGTCTTCCAGACAATTTCTTAGCAAGTTATGATATCATAAGTCAGACTTGAAGGGTTTTAGCAATTGTGCAAACTGAAGTTGAAATTAACAAATTAAAGTTTTTGTAGAGAGCATATTTCAACTTTATTTTTGAGGTGGTGCATGTCAAAGGTGTCTTGTTTCTGGGAAAACATGTCGTAGGTGTACCCAAGACTTGTTCAGACGCATTACAATTGCCTACCTACATTTCAACTAGAGGCTGTTACAGCAAGTTCCATTTTTGGTTGCCTACTCACATGCATAGCAATAGGCTTTAAGTTTCTTCACTTGTTACTTCCCGCTCTAAGCTATCTAGGATATTTCTAAGCATGATACTACAACTTGATGAGACAGTCAAACTCTCTATAGGGAATGTAATTTAAAGACCATTTGCGAGACTTCTATAAGACTACATAGAACTAAGAAAATAAATTTTATAAGGTGATCTATGAGTTTCATTGGGCATACAGTAATCAGATAACAGGTCCTCCTGACAGAATGAAGATATAGAGTTAAACAGAGAGCATCAAGAGGAGCAAGAGAAAGGGAAGAATATGAATTTACTTTGTATCCATCAAGAGCACTTTGAACAAGCTGGGAAATCTCCACAAAAACCTCCCCTTGTTTGGATTCATGGCCAAATACCTTGTCAAAAGTAAATGTATGCTTCTGCCCTGAGCACAGAAAAAATACAAGAGAAATACAAATGTTATACTAAACACTATATCCACTTTAGAGGCAAGAGTAACTGAAAAGCAAATGTTTAAAAAATAGGATTTTATACTGGAATCACAGTTACCTTGATTCTGTATCAGATCAATACCCCGGCCAAGCAGTTCTGTAGATGTAGGATATGCTACAACTAAAGACTCATTGGCGCATTCATCATCTGGCAATAGGGGCCTCACTCTGCAGAAAACCCTTATATTGCCTTTGAGTTCCTAATACATGTTAAGTAAAACAGTAGAGTTAGCACATTTGTCTTCATAAGTGTTGTTAAAAGCATGAAGGAGATGGCACTGCATTACCAATATTGTGTTATGTAGCTTCCTTCGTAGCAGCTCGCCTTCAAAAATTTGAATATCAGCCTCTGAAAGGCGACTTTGAAGTTCTTCTATTTTTTGAAGCTGCTCTGCACACTGAGATTTTTGTTGCAAAGCTGACGACTCAGCAGTCTGCAAGCACAAATGAACAAGAATATGACTCACATGAACAATTCTGTCCAGCAAGGCATAAATATTATAATGGATTAATTTTAGTTCATTACCATCGGCATTATTCTAGTTCTCCTTTCCAAATTTGCATACCTCTGCCCTTTTGTTTGCAATTTCAAGCCGGTGCTGCAAGCTGCTTATTAGTTCACTCTGAGAAGAAAATGTCTCCTGGCACATTGAACATCAATCTATCAGACTTTGATCATACACACAGTCATACAAAGATCGAAATTTGATCGTAGGACCTCCTAGAATTTCCATGTATATAAAACTGCAAAAGCCAATATAAATTAAAATTTTCCTTGTCCCATACTTGCAAGTATGTTGTTTTGTTTGTGAGCTGCTCCAGTTCTGCAGTGGATTTTCCAGTACATTCTTTGTACTTTTTCACCTCAACTGACAGAATCTGAGCTTGAGCAGCATGATGGTCCCTGTCATCTGTCGTGCGTTGAAGCTGCCCACGTAGGCGTTCAACCTCTTCTGAAAATCCCTTTCTCTCCTTTTGGGCCTCCTGCAGTGCAACCTGAGATACAAAAAGCAACTATTGCTAAGAAATTTGAAGCAGCTATATAGGTCCAAACACGGCATTGACATGAGAAACACCTATGTGCCAATAGATAGTGGCAAGTGCCTCAAAATAAGGTATATTTCCTTAGTACGAAAAAAGTCTGATTGAAGGCTTGAAGCAGAATCCAACATGTCTACAAACATCAGATCTTACTTAAAAACTTGTGCTTGTTGCGTAACATAGGTCATAACATAATTGAAGACATGCTTCTTGATGATATTGGTTTTGCACATTAAATTAAATATAAAGAAGTTTGTTTTTGCAAATGACACAAAATTAATGTCAAAGCAAGACTGATGCTATCCTTCATTTAAAAGACTAACTATTTCAGTAGATTAAGGCTGTAAGTCAAAATAAAACCATAGAGAAGGAACAGGCATACACCTTTTGAGAAAAAATGGATCATATGTAAGATTGTGGTAGATGATACACAAAAAAATTGAAATCAAGTTACTCCTCTAAATGTACACTATGGAATAAAACCTGCAAAGTTTGTAGTAAGATAAGTTCAATTGCAGAGACAATTTGTTTATGAAAGGCACTCACTTTAGTTACACTAAGCTGGTCCTGAAGTGCAGCATTGTGACCTCTAAAGCTACTGAGAGTTTCCATCATTGTTGATTTTTCTTTCTGCATTCGGGAAATGGTCTCTGCAGCAGTAGCAGAATCAGTCTGAAGCTTGCTGTTATATTGCTGCAAACTAGTATTGTACTCTTGTAAACGTTTATTGATATCCTGAAGCGATGTCACCTGCCCCACCCCCATCATGTATACTAATTATTACAAACAAAATATAGAGAACTGGTCTAAGGAAGCAGAACAAAGGATGAAATAAGATAGTTCCAGAAGGCAAACTGCTCTACCGATACCTGCTGACTTGCACTAAATGCCTCTTGTTGAGCTTTATCACGCTCTTCAGACAAGCATGCCTGTGCTTTTTCTGCAACTTTCCGAGCTTCTAGATCTTTCTTCCGAGCTTGAATGCTGGCCTGCATTGGCAAAATGAAAAAAATAAAGCTGATTGGAAGCTCTGGCTTAGTCTGATTTCACCATTGCTTAAATGTAGCCAAAAAGTCTTCCAAAAAATGATTATTGAAAGAATTTTTTTGCCGCACATCCAATCCATACAATGCATAACTACAAACTAAGTGGTGCTTATAACAGAAAGAGTGTAGATGAATGATCATAACCTCTCTCTCACACTCTGCTTTTGAAAGATTTTCTTGGAGTGAGAAGCATGTTTCCCTAAACTCAGCTATGGTCATTTGCAGCTCTTCTTCCTTTTTCTTCATTCCATCCTCTGATCATGCATAAAATAGTAAAATTACCACATTCAACCAAATGAAAAATATATCAAGAAAAGTCTGGATCTACAAAAAGAAGCTAAAAAGACAAGGAAATTGGCAGGGCCTCTAAATCTCCAAAAGAAAAAAAGGAAAAAAAGAAACCTGTTTCTTTGCGCTCTGTTTTCTCAGTTAGCAGATCCTTTTGCAGCTGCTCCTTCTCTGTAACATAACTTTCTTCGAGCTCCTGAAACCAGCGAATGCAAGCACGGAGTTTCTTGATGTACTCTGCCATTTGTTCGCATTTTCCCTGTTTAAACCACAGACCATCACAAACCCTTTCCTACACATTCTTTGAGTCCTTAATAAAAAAAAGTTCAAAATGGCTGAAAATAAGGTCAATGTGTGATCATATTTGCCCTATTAAAAGTACAAATTATTACAATGCACTATGCAGTTTATGTGCATTCTTCAAGGTCTTAAATTTTATTCTAGCAAAAGCTGAAAATAAGCTCAGTAATTATTCACATTTGCCATGTATAAGCTACCAACCAGCACAATCCAATCCCTACACATTCTTAGAGGCCTCGATCAGAACAAATAGGTGAAAATAAGCTTGACAAATGCCATCACTTCCCTTATTTAAACTAAAAATGTTACAATCCAATCCCCACTATTTTTTGAAGCCCTAATCAAACAATAAAAAGTTGAAAACTGCTGAAAGTGACCTTGATAATTTTGGGACGCATATCTGGAAGCAATTACATTAAAAGCAACTGAAAATTAGCTTTGATAATTATTCACATTTGCAATGATTGGACCTAGAATCATAATGATGTAATCCCTGCATCCTCGGGGACCTTAATCAAACAACTAAAAGCTAGAAGCAGCTGAAGCCTGAAATTAAACTCCATTGCTATTCAAATTTACCATGTTTAAAATTTAAACCACATACCACCATAACCCAACCCCTATCATACATTTTCTTGTGTCTTGAACAAACGATGCAAATACCTGAAAACAAGCTTAACAGTAGTTCACAATTGGCATATTTAAACTACAACCGTTGCAATTCAATCCTTACATAACCTGTTAGTCCTCGATCAAACAATTAATAGCTAAAACCAGCTGAAAATAATCTTTATAATTTTTTGTTTTTCCTGCTTAAAACCATTTAAAATTGCAATACAATTCCTACACAGTCTTTCAGACATTAACTAAACAATAGATAGCTTAAAACAGCTAAAATTGAGCTCAGAAAATGCTACATTTCCCTGATTAGATGACAAACTATCATAATCCACTCCCTCCAATTTGTTTGAGGCCTTAATCGAAAAACAAACAACAGAAGATAAGTTTGATAGGAGTTCACATTTGCCTGGTTTAAACCACGTATCATCACAATATCAAAACTCTGCACATTCTTTGATATCTTAACAAAACAATAGCTAAAAACAAGCTCTAAACGTGTTTACTATTTATTTCTGCGTAAGCTATGAACTGTTACAATCTAATATTAGAGGTTCTTTGAAGATATGGTTAGAAGCTCAAAACAGGCTCAAAATTTTTTCACATTTGCCATGCAAATCATCACAACCCAACCCATACACATTATTCAAGACTTAAATGCAACAAAAAAAATCTGAAAACAGGCGAGGATAAGTTCAATAATAACGCACATACGACCTGTTTAAACAGCATACCATCACAATTCAAATCCTATGAATTCCTGGACATCTAAAAGAAACCATAGCAGAATAAGCTCTATAAGTGTTCGCTATTTTTCCTGCTTAAATTACAAACCCCTACACATTCTTGAAGATCTAAACGAGACAAGAGCTGAAAATAAGCTCTATAATATTTCCCAATTTGCTGCCTAAACTACAAACAGCCACAATCTAATCCATAAGCATTCTTTAAGGACTTAAACAAACAAGAAACAAGCTTCACAATTGTTCACATTTTCCCTCTTTAAACCACTGTCTACTCTCTAAACTTAATCAAACAAGAAACGGCCAAAAACGAGCTTCACAATTGTCCACATTTTCTCTCTTTAAACCACAGTCTACTCTCTAAACATTCTGCAATGCCTTCCTAAAAAAAATATCCAAATCCAGTTCCATTGGACCTTACCAGAAATTTATATGAATATTTTTTATTTTTAAAGCTCAAAGAGTTTTTAGTTACTTATGTACACACCTTATGATCGAACTTAGTTTTCCCTTTCATTTTCATGCTCAGAAGAGCGTCGATATTTTCTTTACAAAACTCCACAGGAGCTGCAAAGTCGAAATGTCCACTGGAAGAGGTAACGGAAAGATCTTCATTCGCCAGGCTGCTCATACTGCTGCTAAGCGCCTGCCGAATCCTCGCCTGCCTTGCATCCGACATCATCATTCCACACGAATTATAATCACACCCTACCTTTTGCTGCTTGTCGCAAAGGATCTCCTCATCACTTTCCTTATTCTATTCACACATTAAATACGCGACGATTCATTTCACACTTTCCTAAAAAGCAAACCTTAAGACAACCAAAAACAATAATAACAGCAGTAATAACATTAGCCGCTAAAAATGTGTCCGGTCCCTACAGCAATGATGCAGTCTGCAGTCGCCGAGCCCCGAAAACAACAGGTAGGCGAGAAAAACTAACTTCACGGCTTTCCAACGCACAGATTTACGAAATGTACTTAAACAACCATACAGTGCAATGGCTCTTCTCCGCTGGGATTATTTTGCTGAGCTTAGTGCTGCTTTTCATGCTCAATCTTCTCCCCCTCGGTTAATTAAGCTTATTGTTCAAGACCTCTGCGGATTTGCCATTTTTTCACTGCATTATTTTTTCAAATTTTTACGACCTGCGGGCCCCTGCCTTGCAGTCTAAGATTTCACCAGCCGTTTCTTCTCAATATTGACCAGCTGAGACTCGAACTGATGACCTGCCACTCCTGGATGGTAACTATTCTTCTTCTCTTCTCCTGAGCCTCCCTGGTCTGCTAATGCTTTCAAAATCTAACCCCGGGTCAGGCTTCTCGACCAACCATGGTTCTCGTATACGGTTAAAAGACCTTGATTTTGGCTAATATAATATATAATATTGTAAGGTGTTTGTATTCTTGTCAAGTCAGCTTTGTGGTCACGTCTGATTGGTTGCGATGGTGTTTTATAAATCAACTTTCAATGTGTGAGTTGACTGAGACCCTACACCTATTTTCTTCACATTTTCCTTTTTGTTCCCACATTCTAGTCATACAAAAAATGTAGGTAATAATTTTTTTAAATCTCCAAACCATAATGAAGATACGTGGACCGTTCTACGGGGTATTAATTTTTGAGCGGGAAGAAACACCAGGGCTATCAATCGAATGTAATCCCGGTGCGACACCTCTATCCCCAACAACATTAAGATTATCTAATAATAATTATTGTAGATTATCCTCTATTCTTAGTGTCCAGTCTTTTATCGTCACTGTCCCTATAGATTAGAGCTTGCCATCACTAAACTTTCTTTTAATAGAGTAATTTTAAAATAGATTGTAAAGTATGATTCGAAATGTTTGTTTATTTTCTTACTTAAATTTAAAAAATATGATTCTCAATGTTTGATATAAAAAATTTGTATAATTTTAAAAAAAAATTATAATTTATTTTATTTTATAAATTATTATTTATATAATAATTATTATATATATATATATATATATATATTAAAAAAAATTATTAATATTATATTAAAAATTTGAAAATAATTATATGTTTGTTTGAAGATATGGAACTTTTTATGGTAGTTGTACATAAAAGATCTTTTTTTATTAATATTATATTAAAAAAAATGAAAATAATTATATATTTGTTTGAAGATATGGAACTTTTTATGGTAGTAGTACATAAAAGAATCGTGTCTTATTAATTAAATAAATGTCTTTAATTAACACACAAATTAATTGAGATAAAAGGGTTGAGACTAATAATTGAAAATATTGAAATAATTGTAAAAAATAAATAAATTGAATGCAATGCTTAGCTTGACGATGATGATTGGAAAATGATGTGTCAAATGTCGAGAATCAATTTGTCAATGTTCTTTATTTATAGAGATGTCTCTAATGAGATATAACTTCTACATAATGAATGTGCTTCCTTGAGGTTCACCTACATGTGTGTAGATCTAAGCTCCTATGCAGATTTGAATAGCTACTACCATATACCAACTGAAGATGAACCAATGTGATTTGCTCACCTTGATTTTGATGTTTAAAGTGGTGTAAGGGTTTGTGGTGTTTACAAACACCTCCTAGGAATATGTTGAATTTTGAGGGCCTTGTTTCATCAATCAAACCCTTAGCGAACTAGATCTAACTCTAAGCAAACCAATCAAGGATGACAAGCAAACATGTAATGGACCTAGGATAATGTCACAAGCTAAAAATAAAAAATAATTATCCTTAAAGCCCTTAGATCTAGATATTCTTTTTCAAATTCTAGCATGATTTCAAATGAGTTAATGAATTTTCTTAATTACAACAACCAAGCACATAGATCAATTCTAAGTCAATTCATAATGGCTAGTGAAATTGTCAGCAGTGAATAAATTTAAATTTATTTTTTAAAAGGTGAGGTTCAAATCTACAATTGTAGAAGTGGCTTGCTTCAAGTCCACACCACAGTCTATAGGGTGATAAATAATGTCTTGGGATCAAGAATGAGAAATCTAGGAATTGGTGATTAAAGGGATCAAGGTATGTGATGTCATGAGCCAATTTCATGCACAATTATGTCATGTATAAGATTATTATTGTATTTATGATGATTTAATCAAATTCAGCCCAAGACATATGGCAAAAGGGCATGGGTATGTAATTTTCACCAATACATCTTGCCCTCATTTTTTATATTCATATGAACTACTAGATAGATGTATGCCAAAGTAAAACAAGTAGGACCAACATGTAAAATATTTTTCAGACACTTGGAGAGATACTAGTATGTATAATGTAATGAATTATTCTTTTTTCTTCTTATCATGAGTGCTCCATTGAAACCTAAAAATAGATAAAATCATGCGATGAGTAGTGTGTCACATATTTTAAAATAAGCACAAATGATAATTTACTTGAAAGGGAACTATACCCAAAAATAGTAAACATAGAAAAGAAAATTGTAAAAGTTCTTGTATTTTGCATAAAGTGATATAAAGCTCCAACTATGAAAAGTTAAGGATATAACTCTACAAATAGCTAAATAAAAATGGGCTTTGACCAAGCAAACTGTAACAACCTTTCCATACTACAGTTTAAAATTTTCAACTAACAACTAACTTTCAGCTGAACTGCAACTAACTAGTTTTCGGAACTAGGGTTTCCAAATTGTTCCATCTAATTCAAACATGCAACTATCTCTTGAATTTTTCAGTTTCAGATCACATGTATCATTCAACAGTTTTCCACCAACTGTTCATGGCAGATCAATTAACTAAATAACTACCAAACTAGGGTTTTCCCAAAATAAAGATAATCACTCTAAAAAGAGAATAATTACTAGGGCACGATTAACCAATTCACATCTTTCTCCTACTTATAAAAACTAGGGCTTCATTTGCAGCTAAAAGAGAATTCAATTCAGATGTCATTACATTATACACTTCATCAACTAACTTTTAATTTTATTTTCAGCTGAGGAACTATTAACAGGAAATTGCAGAAGGATAATAATGACTTTTCTTTGCTTCCAGGCTAACGAACAATTACTACAACTATGAACAAATATAACAGTTGAATGAATCAAGTAGTTATCTCTCTAATTAACTACGGAATCTTACATGTACATTAACATAACATATAAGATTCATGGCATGAATGAATATAATCTTTAATTGGCATTGTGTGTACCTGGATTTACGAGTGAGGAAGTAATACATTTGACATCATCTTCGTACTGTTATTCTTAGAAAACTTAATTAAGGAGGGAAAGAGAATTTATCATTAAGGGCTTTACCGCCCAACCAAGACCTACTGGTCTCCCGAGTTTCTTCAACTAAAGAACCCGCCCTTCACGAGGGTAATCAACATGGATCAAATTATCATCATGCCTCTGAGCCTGGTGTCATGAACCTATACCGCTGGTCGACCCCTTCTCTGTAGGTTCCTCCTACCCAAATGGATCATTCTGACCAGAAGTATATCTAGATCATGGTAGCTAACCATTGCCTAACTGGCATCATACCTTGGCCAAGGATTTTAATATTACTGGCACTCCTGTGCCGATGTCTCTGGCACTTTTGTACCGACATCTCTGACACTCCTATGCTGTCAGCATTCTCACCCTTGCTCGACATGATAATTCAAGTTTTAATCTTACCATATCCGGTTAAATTATTGTTCTTCTCTTAGTTCAAGATTAAGACTTTAACCTTAAGGTTTAACATTACCAGAACTTGGTTGGGATTCACTTCTTGTTTAAGGATTATGTTATCTTTTAAGAAGGAGAGGATTACATCTCATAACTTATCTCATCCAAGAAATAATAATCTTCTGTTCTCAATTTTAGGAGAGATTAAGGAGTCTTATATGACAGTATGGATTCCATGTTTTGTATTACTAAGTCTTGAATTCAAATCTTTCCTCTAATCAAGGTTCAACAACTAATATCAGACATATTAAGAGAATCCTAACTCAAGGTCAATTCACTTCTTAAAAGATCGTTTGAATTACTTAGCATTTTAAGAGAAAGAGACGAGGTTTGCCCTTCAAGAAGGTTTCAATAGATTAACAAAGCAATGGCTTAGTTTCACATTAAATCTCTACTTTCACGAATGTTGCTTTCAGAGGGTTCAACATTTTACCTTCATATTTTTGGTTCCAAGTTCAAATTACTATGACAGGTTTGGATATAAATTTCTTATGGTTCAGGTTTAGGCTTATCCGTAAAGTTTATACAATTGACAAAGAAGATTTAAAACATTCTAGAAGATATAATTTCCCAAATTTCAAGATGATACAAGGTTGAGCACATGAACAACTTCAGGGAAATAATCTAACTTCACTAATCAAATTATGGTTATAAAAAGATGACCAAAAGATCCAACATAACCCAGGTACAGATTTCAATCGATGTATGGCCATAAATTCTGGCAGGGATGAGCTAAATGAATTTCAAAATAATATTTAGGATTAGGTTAAGATGAAAGGAATGGAACATGGTCGTGATTCCATATTGAGGTTGTTACAATTTGTTAAATCGTTTTTCAAGATTTTGAGTAATTGTAAGCCTAATTTGGGAGATAACCAACAGACTCAAATTTCTGGCCAAACTTAACCTCAAATTGGAGAAAAAATTATTTTACACATAAATCAAATCCATTCCCAGACAAACAATTTTAGATGCCTGATTGGACTCCTGAACTGACAAGAGTTTAATAAAATTATTTAAAACTTATAGAGTATAGTTTTACTGCCTTCAGGGTCAGCATATGTGGCAGAGCAATTGGAACGTGTTATATAGAGTATCACTAGTGATTCCAATAAAGTTTTCCAGTTCGGTAGAGACACAATGTAAATTCTTTGCTTCCATTTATATCGATAAGAGCATAGCCATACGCATAGATTCTTATTCACTTAAGAGAGTAGGAAAGATATGATTCAGACTGAAAATACTAATCAGATTTATGGAACATGGTAATAGACTAAGAATTAAATATTGATATCATTCATTTTGTGAGATATTTGTTACTCACCTGTCTGTGAGTGGAGAGTTTGAGACTGGAGAGATTATCTCTTTTCACAACTACCCTGACTTCCAAACACGCCAATACTCCTAGCTGTGAACAAGAATAGGGGTGGATTGAACTTCTATTATTTTGTCTTGAGAATTTTCCAATAGTTAGGGTAAAGACGAAGCACAGAGAAAACTTGGGTTACCTCCGAAGGAATGGAAAGGATTGTTTCAAACTTAAGAACGAAGTTGATTCAGGAGAAGGTATTATGCGATAAAAGAATTGAAAGAATAGCCCTGAGAAAATGTAATGTCATATCCCCCAAAACAAGACTCCCCCAACAGAGAGCTCCTTCCCCCGGCAAAACCAAAGCACCACTAATTCCTCCTGTCTCCTTGCCTTCCACCTTGGTCGTTTCATCATGATGGAATGGTGGCGGTAAGACTTCCGCTTCAAAACCACCGACAACTCTATTACGAATTCCTTTCCTTTTGCTTAAGACCTTGCTAATGTTAAATATTTTCATATCCATGGGCATAAAAAATTATGGTTAATATTTTCTTCATTATTCCACCATCAGCTTTAAGCATTGCTATATCTTTATTTATTTAGAGCGATGGCTTTATTATTGTAATTTTAATATTTTATATCCATTGATATCTCCTAAGATGTATTCCATGAGTTATCTTCTTTTCAAATTCAAGAGGAAATTATTAATTATTAATAAATATTTTAAATTGGCTTATCTAACAATAATTATATTTATGGCCAAGGTCATGACGTCAGCCCAACTGTCTTACACCAACTCAAGATCTGATGATAAAATTGATCCATCGTTAACCACATCCTCTCCCTGATGATATTTCCCTTTCTCTCATGGCGTCGACAATCCTGCATCCACTGACAAGGATTATGGTTAGATCATTTTTAACAGCTTAATAATATGCATTTAAATTTAATCTCACGATCTCATTCAACTTCACGTGAACAATAAATTCACTTGCAAAATAAAGAGTTCATTAACATTATAGTTATTGTTGGTGTAATTAAATGTCTTGTACCTTATCCTAGGTCATGATTACACCTTAGTTAAGTTTACTTAGGGACCACATAGGAGGTTGTTGGAGATTTTCCACTTTTGGTGGACTTGACATGTCATTACCACATCACTTCCACCGTTTGTGGACACATCATGTGATCATCTCTCCACCTTTTGAGGGTGATCCACCTTTTGTGGAGATTATCACATTATCCTTTCCCACTTTAGGTGGAGTGATAACTCTTCATTGTTGTCTCATGTCATAAGATTACGACACTTGTCATAATCTTATGCCCTCCTATGTTCTCACCTTGGCTATATAACCAAGGGGTCTCCTATGTACATTTGGACCATTATCTCATATTATTGACATTGAATACAGTTTATTCTTGTCATATTCTTTTCTCTCATTTGTGCTTTCTATTAGGCCTCTAGATCTTGGGTGGCTACCTTCATAGCCAATTCTTACATGGTATTAGAGCTTTTGGAGTGCCTTTAGTTAGTCTTTTGGAGAGATTTTTGGAGGGTTCCATTTTTGGCCTTGTATTGCAGGTGCATTTTGGGAGCTTGTTGCATCAAATCTGAGCTCGCCATTACATCTGGAGTGTCCGAGATAGTCAGATTTTCCTTTTGTTTCGTCCTAGTTGGACATCGGAGGCCAAATCTGCAAAAGTTTGAAGATTAGAGGTGGTTGCCAGATCCAGGAGCTAGCTACCACTTCAGAGCATTTTCAGCCAAAAAGGACATCGCCATCGTGCTTAGAAGGGCCAAAAACCCTAAGATTGACTGCCAATTCATCCAAATCGAAGCAAGTTGTCCATCGAGGCAAAAAAAATTTGTTGGTCAAGTCGTATGGCCTAGCCATTATGACAATCAGTACGAAATTTTAATTTTCAAAATTTTTTTCTGCAAAAATATTTTGTAAAAAAATAAAAATCAAAAAAATTTAAATATTTCACAGCTTTTTAATTTATTGTAAAGTTTTCAAAAAATTAAAAAGAAGAAGTTTTCTGCGGATTTCGCAGGCCCTGCGTCAACAGGTACTGCACGGAGGCAAGGTACCGGCAGCAAGGAGCCCATGTGGCGGTACCCGGAGCCCGCGCAGTCTCCACACGCGGCCCACTCTACCGGCGGATGGACACAAAAATCTCTAGCGGCCATACCCACGAGACCGGTAGGCGGCCAGCAATTTAAAAAAAAATATTCTTCAATAGATTCCGCGGCAGAGCATATTCTGGGAAGAGTCTGATGGCGATGGCGATGGTCAAACGACCGTCAAAATTAAACTCTTTCAACACCTGACGGTCAAACGCACGTCAAATTTAACCTCATGCATCTTCCGACGGGCATTCAACCGTCAAATTTAATGCCATGACTTGATGACATCATCAATTTTTTGAAAAATTTGCCCCCCTCACCAATGGGCTTTTTGAATTTGCAGTCCAAGTTCAGAGGCTCATATCTTGCTCATTTTTGCTCCTTTTTTCGAGCAATTTTTTTTTTATTTGGGCTAATTTTTCATGTACTTCGCAATGGTGTACTCGGTTTCTGATTTTGGTTGACAAATTTTCTAGAATTTTCAGTTTCTCATGACTGTACCTGTCTTGTCACCATTTCTACAACTTCAGAGGCTTCGTTCAGGCTCATACGAACTCCTTTTTAGGTGCCATTTTTTTTTTAAAGTGCATGATTTTTTGTCTACTTCTTGAATCTGCAATCAGTTTGAAGCGATCTTGAGTGGATTTTGTACTTTCAGCATATGGTCCTTTTTGGCCTATTTGGCACTTGTATTGCATAGATCTGAATTTAGGTCTTTGCTTATTTGTTCTAGTCTGTTATCAGCCTCTTTATTGGTAAGTTGTAAATCAGAAATCATAAGCCCACTTAGCCAAGTTTCAAGTGGCCTATTATACACGCACTAATTATAAAGTGCCAAATCATCTTTTTTGGGGGGGGTTCTTTGATTGAGTGAATTTGGGGGGGTGTGTTGAGTGATTGTGCATCTCTCTCTATCTTTTTCTCTTTCATTTTTCTATTATGGGTTCTCCTAAGTTTCCCTTGTTAACTCCACATAACTATGCTTCTTGGAAAATTGATGCTTGGAGTAAGTTAATGGAAAAAGGATTAACTCATTATATTGATGGAAATGTTATTGCACCATCTGATCCTCAAGCTAATCCTATTGCTCATTTGGATTGGCTCACTAAAAATACTATGACTCTTGGAACATTAAGGAAATATGTATCAAAAGATCTAATCTTTCAAATTGATAAGTGTAAAACAATTAAAGAAGCTTGGGACAAGTTTGGTCAATTGTATGGCCAAGTTGATGAGATTAGAGGTTATCAGCTTGATAATGATCTCACAATGTTAGATCCCAAGAATTTTGATACAATCCAAGACTATGTCACTAAGGAAAATGAGCTAAGAGCACAGCTTAAGGATTGTGGCATTGATAAGAAGGATGCACAGTTGGTCTACAATTTGTTGGGAAAACTTCCATCAAAATATGCAACATTTGTTTCTATCTTCCAAACCCATCACTTGATAGTTGGTAGTTCTTTCACTATGCCATCATTTGATGCTTTTATAGAAATGTTGATGTTAGAGCAAGCAAAGTTGGTAAGCATGGGGATTCTCGAGTCTTCAAAGTCCAAGGCTTTGGTGGCTAATCAAGGGACTCAAGGAAAGGGTTCCAATAAGAAGCAGAAGCAATCTTCACCAAAACCACAAGGAGAGAACCAACAATCTACTCCTCCACAACAAAGCTCATCAACATCATCTTCTTCAAAGAAGTACAACTATTCAAGTAAGAGGGAGCAACCAACATGTGCATATTGCAAAAGGATTGGTCATGAAGAGCATCATTGTCATGTTAAGCAAATTGATGAGTTGAAAAACATCCTTAAGAAGAATAATATCAACTTGCCAGCTGCATATCAAGAGAAGGACTCATCCCCTTCCACTTCTTCTAAGGGAAAAGGAACAACTCTCATGGCAACAACATCTAGCTCATCTCCTTCTTCTTCATCTCAACATGATAAACATAAGGGGCAAGCATTTCTTGCTTTTGCAGATTCCAATTCAGATAGGTGGATCCTTGATTTAGGAGCTTCGCATCATATGACTTCATCCAAGGATATGTACTCTTCATTTGATTCTTGTTCATCACCACCCATTTTGATGGCCAACAACACTTCTTTGGCAGTTTGTGGGAAGGGTTCTATTGACGTTGAAGGTGGAGCATTTAATGATGTTCTATGTGTGCCTACTTTGTCAAGAAACATCCTTTCCATCTATCAGATCACACATAGTGGTACAGGAAAAAGTGTAGAGTTCACACCAGATTCTGTCATTGTTCGAGATTTGCATAGCAAGGCTCTTGTTGCAGTTGGAGAGGTTGATAATCATTCTCGGTTCTACACCTTCTCATATTTTGCTCCTATTGATGATTCAATTCACCCTAGTGTGGACACACTTGAGGAGATTGAGTATGGTTACTTGAATCTTGGAATGCTCTCTAGTCCTGAGGTTCTTGAACCTAGTGTTGATACTCCATCTTCTACATTGACTGATGTACCTGATGATACTTGTGTTCTGATAGTTTAAGTGCCTTGTGATTCAGTGCAATAGTGTATACCTTGTCTTCCAGCAGCAGCTTCATGGGATGACTACTTGACAGACATTGGTAGTTTGTTTGTGGAGTCCTACATTGCAGATTCTGGGAGACACATTTGATTACTTACATCTTCTCTTTGATGAAGGTGATTCTTCTTCAATTGTTGCAAGGGAACACTCTGACCCTCCTCTACATGATCAGTCTTTCGAGGTTGATGTGATTGTGGATGCATGTGTACAACAGTTGGAGGAGGCCACTTTCTCTCTTGAGGAGACGTTGTCTTTGGAGTATGTTCTACCTACATGCTTGCTAGATCTTGAGTTGTCTTTTTCAGTGGATGAGAGTGTTGTTGCAAAGGGGTTCTCACAGGTTCCAGGAAGTGACTACACCATTACAGCTTCACATGGTTTGGGAAAGGCATCTTTTGGCATCAACACAGGGACATTTGAGCAAATTTCAGAGACTTCTTACATTTTGAGGGTTCTTCCTTCTTCACTTGTGGATTGGGGAGACTTCATTCATACACCTTTGGTATTGTTTCTTCCTAAGGGGAGGAACGTTGTTCGACAATTTTGGAGCAACTTCTTCATTCCTTCTCAAGCATCTTCCATGGGTGATCATTGTACATTGCGTGATGTCCCCTCGCTAGACAGTTCTCGGGAACAGTGTGTTAGCTCGTTATTGGACCCTTGTGGGCTAGCTGGATTGGTTAGAGGGTTAGTGGTACTTTCTGGAGAGGTTGATTGTTCTTGTTTTTAGAGGCCAGTGATTGGATCACAGTGGGCGTTGAAATTTCAGGAGTCCACAGCGTCTGACGACACAAGAATATTCAGAGTTTTGAGCAAGTTATGAATTTTTAAGTGATTAAGTTAATTATTTAACTTAATACTTTTTTTAAAGTCACATCAACTTTAATACATTTTATATCACTTAAATTATTCTGAAAAGGTGATTTAATATTTTAATCTCTTAAAATATTAAAGGGCGCTCAAGTATTAAGTTATGACTATTGAAAAGACTTAATATAATATTAAAAGATTTAAGTGATTGCTAAAAGGGCTCATCTTCTTGGAAATGTGTGCCATTTGAGTATAAAGCAATTTTTGGCAATGAGAAACTCACCTTTGATAATTTTGACTTTGCCTTGTGCCATTTCCTATGCATTCTCCTGTGATCAGGGTTTGAACAAATTTGTCCATTGAAGAACGGTACCTCTTCAGTGTTGAGCACTCTTGAGATTGTGAAAGATCAATCAAATCAGTGCCATGGAGAGCTTCATTCAGAGGTTCTACAGGCTTTAAATAGAGATTTATTATTCAGTATTCAGTTATTGGCAGTACAGAAGAGGGTTTCTTCATCCAGAGGCACCACCTTCATCAGATTTGGGGTTCCAACAGTGTTATTACATCACCTCCTTCTTGGCCATACATTTGCATTAAGTTTTGTGCTTATTCTGGAAAGGCGTGTGAAGGAAGAAGTTGAAACGCCTTCCTCTTTGTTCTTTTTTGTGCTTCTACCTTGGCGTCTACCTCTACCAGGCCATTGTATCTCATTTATGAGTGGGAGAAGTCAGATCTGGAGCTTGGGCGAGCTTATTTGCTTGATTTCATCATTTCCGGCTGTCAAACTGGCTTATTTCTTTAATTAAATAATTTGGAGATATTTCAGTATGTTTATCATTCGCAATCTATTTGTTGAAGTTAAATAATGTCTTCTATACTTTCATTATGAAGAAATTAGTGCAAATTTATATTTTATGAGCATTTTTGTTGTGCGCCCCTTCTCTTCTGTCTATCAAAAATTCTCTAAAAAACTAAATAACACCTAAAGACTTAAGAAAAATTGGGGTTTTGAGTTAAGAGCCAGCAGGGCTCATCACAGTGGTATCAGAGCCCTGATCCTGCCAGCCTGCAGGGTTAGCAGTCTTTATGCGGCCTCACCAGAATAGGTTTGACAGGTACTACTCACGCAGGGGTCCTGGTTTGTAGAGAAGTACTTTTGAACCTTTTTCAGCATTTCCATTTGACGAACAGGAAACAAAATTAGAATTTGATAACATGGCTGATAGGGATGCTGAAGGATCTCGTAGGAATCATCTTAATGATGAGGACAGTGAAGCTAGAGATGTGCTTAGAGGCATGGTTGCAGGCCAAGAACAGGTGGCGACTATTCTCCAACAACTCAGCACAAATGTCCAAAATTTGACAATGAATAGAGCTCAGAATCTGGATCAAGATCTTGAAGGAAGTATCCACAGAGAGCCTCAGAGAGTCATAGCTCTAGCACGCACCTTTGAGAGAGCAACATGTCCTACATTTACCAGAGATGATGCTGAGGAAGTGGACGAAGTTGAACAAGGTGGTGAGATAAATTTTGCAGATAACATTATGGCTATGCATGATGAGTGGGATGCATTGCCACTGCAAGTTAAGGAGCACCTTAACTTCGATAGATTCATGAGCCAGAAGAGAGAACACACTAGAAATAGGAATGACAGGCGGCCTAGAAACAAGCAAAGTGATCTCAGATAGGCTACCAACAAACTAACCTTAGTTCACTATGATGGCAATGGTAGAGTTACAACACGTGCCTGGGTTAGTAAGCTTGATACATTCTTGACACTACGCCCCATGCCTGAGGAGGATGCCATTCGATTTGCAGCACTTCACCTTGATGGCGTGGCACATGACTGGTGGATTCATGGTATGGCTACTCTTCACCATGACAGGATTACCTCGTACCAAGAGTTTACTGATAAACTAGTTGAGAGATTTGATAGACGTGATCTTGAGCTATTCTTCAGAGATTTGGTACAACTGAAACAGTTAGGTAGCTTGGAATCGTACATTGGAGAGTTCCAAAGACTATATGTGATGGTGACAGGAATCTCAGAGAGAAGGTTGATCATATTGTTCATTGAAGGCCTTTTCGAGCCCATGAAAGGTTGGATAAAAGCATTTCATCCACCTACTTTACAGGAGGCCATGAGGAAAGCTCGCAGCATGGAGCTATCTACACCTCGTAAGCCATTTGGCTCGAAACCTACCACCTCATACACAGAGAATAAATTAGATCCAAAGAAGGCTGATAATGCAGATCAAAAGAAGAAATTTACAGCCCCTTTAGATCGAGAAACAATGAATGATTTACGAAGAAGGAAACTTTGTTTTTACTGCAAGGGTCCGTATGACTTTAATCATGACTGCCCCCTCAAACCTAAAGGGCAAAACAAGCACATGGAGTGGTTTTATGAGGGAGAAGCGTTGACTGATTTTTCTGATCAGCAAGCTCCAATCTATGATACAGATGGAGAAGAGTCAGAAAATGAGGCAGAAATTGTAGTAGAAACAGAACTAAAGGAGGCTCATATGTCTAGCATGCAGAGAGAGGGTTCTTTCAGACTCCGTGGGATCCTAGCTGGTCAAAGGGTCATATCTCTTCTAGATACAGGTGCAACCCACAACTTCATCGATTCACGGTTAGTGGAGAAATGGGGAATTCAAACTCAGCAGTTTGAAGGCATACGTGTGAAGGTTGCAGATGGATACACTCTCAACTGTGAGAGGATGATACCTGACTTGCCTTTGAAACTTAACAATTTTGAGTTCAAGGCAGATTTTTATGTTGTAAACATGGGAGGAACGGATATAGTTCTTGGCATGAAGTGGTTTCATGCAATACGAGAGTTCACACTTAACTTGCGTGACATGGAGATGAAATTCAACATTGATGGCACAAATCATATTCTAAAAGCCATCAAGGACAACAACCTTAGAGAAATTTCACTTCGGAGAATGGAACATTTGATTCATAATGATATGGTAGAGTGGGCTGCTGAGTGCAAGCTAATGCCTTCACAGTTGGAGCAGCAAGCTTCTTCATACCATCCAGATGTGCAGGAACTTCGAATCAAACATGCGAAGGTGTTCAGTGCAATTCCACCAGGCAGACCTCCTGATAGAGGTATTGAGCATATTATAGAGTTGGATGAGGCACGAAACCGATCATGATTACTCCTTACCGGCACCCCAAGCGTTTGAAAGATGAGATTGAGAAAACTATTAAGGAGCTTTTAGCTATGGGGCACATTAGGCCGAGTAAGTCACCCTTTGCTTCATCAGTTGTTTTGGTGAAGAAAAAGGATGGTACACTCAGATGTGTATTGACTACAGAATGCTCAACAGGAAGACAATAAAGAATGTATCCTATTCCACGGATAGATGAGTTGATAGACGAGCTTCATGGAGCTTGCTACTTCTCAAAGATTGATTTGAGGACAGGGTATCATCAGATCAGAGAGAGGACATAGAGAAAACTGCGTTCAGATGTCACTGTGGACACTTTGATTTCTTGGTTATGCCATTCGGTTTAACCAATGCTCCAGCCACGTTTCAGTCTACAATGAACAGGGTTTTCCATCCTCACTTGAGGAAATTTGTATTGGTGTTCTTCGACGATATCCTGGTTTATAGCAAATCATGGGAGGAACACATGGTTCACTTGGATGAGGTACTGAGTATACTTGACAGGGAGTCCTTGTACGCCAAGGAGTCCAAGTGTGCTTTAGGCATGGCTGAGCTTTTATATCTGGGACACATCATCAGCGGTGCAGGAGTCAGCATGGATCCAGAGAAAGTTTGAGCCATCATCGATTGGCCTACACCTGAGACTTTGACATAGCTCAGGGGTTTTGTAGGATTGTGTGCCTTCTATCGTCGATTTGTTAGTGGATTCTCACGGCATGTTGCGCCACTAACTAATTTGACTAAGAAAGGTGCTTTTGTGTGGACACCACTAGCGCAGGCGTGCTTTGAGAAGTTCAAACTTCTCATGACTACGTGTCCAGTTTTGGCTCTACCGGACTTCACTAAACCCTTTGAGTTACATTGTGATGCCAGTGGTGAGGGTATTGGTGCAGTTATCATGCAGGATCGACACCCGATAGCTTTCGAGAGCAGGAAGCTAAAAGGTCCTGAATGGAGCTTCAGTATCTATGATAAGGAAATGTTGGCCATCATGCATGCCATGGCCAAATTTAGGCAGTACTTGATTGGTAGTAAATTCACTGTTAAAACCGATCATAATAGTCTGAAGCATTTTCTTGGGCAGTGAGATCTTAATGAAAGGAAACAAAAATGGGTCAGCAAGCTTCAGTCCTACGATTTTGACATCTCCTATGTCAAGGGCACTCAGAATGTCGTTGCTGATGCTTTATCTCGCTGTCCTCACTTGAGTTCTATTACACTGGTTTCAGAGGACTGGAGACATCTGATAGTAGCAGAGTATGCTAAGGACCCATGGGCTTCTAGCATAGTAGATGGTTCAGTACAGGATGACAGGTATTCACTTGTAGATGACCTTATCATCTACAAAGGGAGGATTTTATTGGTCCCAGGTTCTAAGATGAGGGACAAAGTATTGAGGTCATTCCATGATTCACCCATGGCAGGACATCCCGGTTACTTTAAGACCTATAGGCAGGTACGAGAGAGATTCTCTTGGAAGGGTCTCAAGTCTGATGTTCTCTAGTATGTCAGGGAATGTCTTGTTTGTCAGCAGAACAAGCAAGAGCACACATACCCTGCAGGTTTACTCCAGCTGCTTCCTATTCCAAAGAGGAAGTGGGATTGTTTGTCCATGGACTTCGTCACAGGCTTGCCAAAAGCTCAAGGGAAGGACAGTATTTTCGTGGTGGTAGATCGATTGACGAAATATGCACACTTCTTCGCAATCACTACTACACACACGGCTACCCAGGTGGTAGATTTGTTCTTCTGAGATGTATTTAGGTTGCACGGTTTGCCTCGCAGTATAGTCAGTGACAAGAATAGTAGGTTTATGAGTAACTTCTGGCAGGAGTTATTCAAACTTTGTGGGACAGAGCTCACACCGAGTACCAGCTACCACCCCCAGACAGATGGGCAGACTGAGATCGTCAATAAATGGGTGGAAGGGTACTTGCGAAATTATAGTTCAGGGCAGCAGAAGGCATGGGTGAGGTGGTTATACCTTTGTGAGTATTACTACAATACCACCCATCACATGAGCATCCAGATGACACCTTACGAGCATTATATGGATACGATGCTTTGAGCTTTCTAGATTTATTGCTGAGTGACAGTAGAGTTCCCAGTGCTGGTGATTTATTACAGGAGAACCAGGATATTATGAGGGCACTCAGAGAGAATATACAGAAAGCCCAAAATCAGCAGAAGCAATATGCTGATCAGAAACGAGTAGAGCGGTCTTTCGAGATTGATGATTTGGTGTACCTGATGCTTCAGCCTTATAGGTAGTCCACCCTTCATAAGAAGGGCTCCGAGAAACTTAAGCCACGATACTATGGACCTTTCAGAGTTGTCAGACGTGTCGGTGAAGTGGCTTATGAGTTGGATCTTCCGATGGATAGTAGGGTTCACAACGTGTTCCATGTGTCGCGCCTCAAAAAGGCGTTGGGACAACACGTAATTCCTTCTATTGATTTGCCACCTCTGGATGATGAGGGGAAATTGGTTTTGATACATGAGGCCATTCTGGACTCCAGAGAGCGTCATCTTCGGAGGCGGGTTATCAAGGAATACTTGGTAAAGTGGAGGGATCTACCGGCAAAGGATGCTACTTGGGAGAGTGACAGTATTCTTCAGCATCCGGCTTTGAGTTTGCTTGTGGACAAGCAAATTCGGGGAGGGCGGATTGTGATGTCCCCTCGCTAGATAGTTCTCGGGAATAGTGTGTTAGCCCGTTATTGGACCCTTGTGGGCTAGCTGGATTGGTTAGAGGGTCAGTGGTACTTTCTGGAGAGGTTGATTGTTCTTGTTTTTAGAGGCTAGTGATTGGATCACAGTGGGCGTTGGCATTTCAGGAGTCCACAGCTTCTGACGGCACAGGAATATTCAGAGTTTTGAGCAAGTTGTGAATTTTTAAGTGATTAAGTTAATTATTTAACTTAATACTTTTTTTAAAGTCACATCAACTTTAATACATTTTATATCACTTAAATTATTCTGAAAAGGTGATTTAATATTTTAATCTCTTAAAATATCAAAGGGCGCTCAAGTATTAAGTTATGACTATTGAAAAGACTTAATATAATATTAAAAGATTTAAATGATTGCTAAAAGGGCGCATCTTCTTGGAAATGTGTGCCATTTGAGTATAAAGCAATTTTTGGCAATGAGAAACTCACCTTTGATAATTTTGACTTTGCCTTGTGCCATTTCCTGTGCATTCTCCTGTGATCAGGGTTTGAACAAATTTGTCCATTGAAGAACGGTACCTCTTCAGTGTTGAGCACTCTTGAGATTGTGAAAGATCAATCGAATCAGTGCAATGGAGAGCTTCATTCAGAGGTTCTACAGGCTTTAAACAGAGATTTATTATTTAGTATTCAGTTATTGGCAGTACAGAAGAGGGTTTCTTCATCCAGAGGCGCCACCTTCATCAGATCTGGGGTTCCAGCAGTGTTATTACATCACCTCCTTCTTGGTCATACATTTGCATTAAGTTTTGTGCTTGTTCTGGAAAGGCGTGTGAAGGAAGAAGTTGAAACGCCTTCCTCTTTGTTCTTTTTTGTGCTTCTACCTTGGCATCTACCTCTACCAGGCCATTGTATCTCATTTATGAGTGGGAGAAGTCAGATCTGGAGCTTGGGCGAGCTTATTTGCTTGATTTCATCATTTCCGGCTGTCAAACTGGCTTATTTCTTTAATTAAATAATTTGGAGATATTTCAGTATGTTTATCATTCGCAATCTATTTGTTGAAGTTAAATAATGTCTTCTATACTTTCATTCTGAGGAAATTAGTGCAAATTTAAATTTTATGAGCATTTATGATGTGCGCCCCTTCTCTTCTGTCTATAAAAAATTCTCTAAAAAACTAAATAACACCTAAAGACTTAAGAAAAATTGGGGTTTTAAGTTAAGAGCCAGCAGGGCTCATCACACATTGAGGGGGGGCTACCTTGTCTCTCTTCTTCTCTTGTATGGGGGGGAATTTTTCCTCACATGGGGTTTTATCCTTCTCATGCCATATTCATAGGCTTTTGTATTTCATCTCTCTTTTGGGGGGTAGTTTTTTCCCATTGGGTTTTTTTATCTTTACTCCACTTGTGAGAGATTGCATTGCATATGTACATGGGTACCTAACATGGCCTAGTAGCCGGGACCCATCTTGCATTGTTTGCTTTTGTGTACATTCTCCCTAAGTTGCACTTAAGGGGGGGTGTTGGTGTAATTAAATGTCTTGTACCTTGTCCTAGGTCATGATTACACCTTAGTTAAGTTTACTTAGGGACCACATAGGAGGTTGTTGGAGATTTTCCACTTTTGGTGGACTTGACATGTCATTACCACATCACTTCCACCTTTTGTGGACACATCATGTGATCATCTCTCCACCTTTTGAGGGTGATCCACCTTTTGTGGAGATTATCACATTATCCTTTCCCACTTTAGGTGGAGTGATAACTCTTCATTGTTGTCTCATGTCATAAGATTACGACACTTGTCATAATCTTATGCCCTCCTATGTTCTCACCTTGGCTATATAACCAAGGGGTCTCCTATGTACATTTGGACCATTATCTCATATTATTGACATTGAATACAGTTTATTCTTGTAATATTCTTTTCTCTCATTTGTGCTTTCTATTAGGCCTCTAGATCTTGGGTGGCTACCTTCATAGCCAATTCTTACAGTTATGATAAAAAGAACAACTATTTCTTTCTCAATGTCATTATCACATAAAAGCAGTTGTTTGCAACTAAATTTGTGTTCAAAATACATAACCAACATATAGTCTCAATGCGAGGGACGTGACACAAACAAACATAAAGGGACTCAACCATGTGGATGAATTGGTAAACCTTCCCTAAACATGGGAATGAATGTGAGCATGTCACTATAAAATATGATTCATAAAGGAATGTTAGTGACATATAAGCTATGTCCAATCGGTTGCATTACATGGGATGCAATAAATTGAAAGAGGAAAAATATATAAGCATGAAAAAATATATAACATTGTAAAAGATATCATCATGTACACGTATAAATTGAAGATAAACATAAGGATGTGTGTAACATGGTTTCCCTAATGTAAGCAAATGGCTAAAGCATAACACGTAGTAAAAGGTGTCATAATATAATAATACTGTAATCACATAGGTAGGAGATAAGCATTAAGGTATGTGTAAATGATTGCTCTCAACATAGCTAAATTACAAGGCAAGGATAGCCATAGGAGTTAGTTAAACATATGTAATCACATCAAGCATGTGATCAAATAAGAGATATAAACTTATAAGAATGTGAATCAGAGATAAGTGTGAAGGTGTGAATAAATAATGTTTTCTCTAATTCTAACAAATAATAAAGTAAGGATGGCCCCAATGGCTAGGTAAAGACAATGTAAAAACTAATAAGATGTAAAATACAAAGGTATGACAATCTGGTTATAAAAAGACGTGGACATGGCAAGGATCTTAAAAAGATGCGAGCATAACAAGGTCATAATCTATAATAATACAGTCTAAGCATGATAAAGATCATGGTAAAAAAGATAAGAGTGTGACAAGGGTCATGATGTATAGATAAATATATATGAGTGTGACAAGGGTGATAAAATGTAATCATTGGATCTAAGCATAAAAGGGATCATAAGTATGATAATTGTCATAGATATGGAAATCATAAGCTCATGTCACAAAATCATGAGATGTCAACTTGAAAAGTGTCATAATCATTTAATTATGGGATCTAAGCATGATGAGGATCATGGGAAGCATTAGGATCATGGTAAAGGTAAGTACAATGATCATGGCATATAAATAATAGCACAACCATGGAACATATAAACATTGTAAAATCACGTGTCGTAGGGAGATAACAAATAATTGTGAAAACTAAGGTGGTAAACATGAAACATTCATAGACACTTAAATTGAGTAAAGAATGTATAAAAGCATGGAAACTAGAAAGAAAACAAAGGAAAGCACAGGACCTAAATGTGACACATACAAAAGCATGGGCACTAAGCATTAAAGTAACAAATAAAAGATGCTCCCTAAGTGGAGAGACAATGTGTAAAGTGGTAGATAAAAATTAAAATGATAATGGGAGACGCATAATAAACATGACATAAACAAGCGACCAAAGTGTAAGGACACATGAGGCAAATTGAAAAAATGGAGGATCACAATATACATGGAATAAAAAATGTCCAAATTAGAATTAATACTAAGCACAAGGAATGAGTGACATGAACATGATAGCGCATGTTGAAAGTAACTTGTGTCAACATGCACCACTAAAGGTGTCTTTGTGTTATCCACGTGCTAACTAGGAATGTGGAAACATAAACATAAGGTCAAGAAAGGAAAGAAAAAGCATCAAATATAGAAAGGTGGATGGGTGAGGTTATATATCCAATAAATTTATCCTTATAATGTGTCTCTGGTATGATGCACTAAAATAAAAAGAAATAGAAGAATCATTATTATTCAAGTTGATATGATTATCCTCAACTCATACCTTATTTTTTATCTATGAAATGTTGAATTTGATGCTTAATTTTGATGTGTTTATCCATATTTTTTATGATGATAAGCACATAATTATTTAGACATGTGGGGTGCGAGATTAGACATATTCATTGACCTAGCCAAAGATAAAGTAATTTGAGAATTTCTGTTGTAAAATTTGTTATAATACATGTGTAGGCTCATCTAATATGGTCAATTATGTAAATTTATTTGGTTTTATTTATGTGTGATGGTCATTATTAGGTACATCCTTGTTTCCCCAATTATCCATATGTGACAAATTATATAAGTACACTAATGTAAAAGAGGAGTATTCAACAAAGAATGCTTGCATTTACATGTAGTAGCACATAAATCTAAAAATAAAAAATGAGGTATATAATACACTTGGATTTTAAAGAGAGAAAGTAAACCATCCATAAATACTTTTTGAATGTTAGTATCTTATAAGGTAGAACTCATATTAGTGACCAATGCATGAAATTATAATGTGTGATTTCTAATTGGCTCTTTTTCTTCTTACTTGCATTGCACGAGTTTAACAACACGTTTCTTGGGTTTAATATTATAGAAAAAATGTTTCACAAAATTAATAGCCAAATACATAAATGAAGTGATGGAAGCATGTGATAATGAATAAAACCACATTAATTATTGACAATTTGAGCTTGTTGGAAATAATCTAGCAAGACATTGATCCTCATAAAAACAAGGGGAAGCACATAGTCCAAAAGTATTGTAAATGTCATAATGGATCACCTCTATTGTCATAATTTGAAAAAGAACCCATAATCTACTTCCACCTAGCATGGGATATGTAAAAAATCATAAACAAAAGGATTGAGTAATATTGATCATTTTGATAAGATCTTTGTCTTTTATGTTTACTCATAATCATCAATGCATGTTGTTAGATGGGCCTACTCATTGATAAGGTGGTTCATGAAGGAAAAATATCACTCTCAACACATCCCACATCCATGTGTGTATGCATATCATGTGTGTAAAAATAGTGGGAGAAGATATGTCATCAACTAGCAACACATTCTCATGTTTTTCTTTATCTTAATGCATGTTTAAGTTGTGTGTTTGTTCAATATAAGGTGTATAAGAATGAATTTCACAATCACTCAAAGATGCATCAAAAGAAGGTACAAAAGAATCCAGAGGGTCTCCATTGAAAAATAGCAAATCATTACAATGTATAGAAATTTTTATGGGATCCACCAAGGAAGGGCCACTGGAAGAGAAAGAGGAAGAATCACAATGCTCTAGGGCTAATAGTAAATCAATATAAGAAAGCACATGAAAATTTATTAAAGGATGTATTTTAAGTATGGCATGAATCAAACCATTATTTAGCTCCGTCAACCAATATATATCACCAACTACATTCACTAATGTAGCATCATTATGTTATCAACATAATATGAGGACATGTTATGTAGATTTTATGTTGTAGATTGGTTGTTGTTTGACTCTGATATATCTGTGGCAGTGTTTTATGTGGTTTGGGTTTCATGTCCCCTTAAAACCTGGTTGTAAAGGGATTTGGGTCCCTTCAAAAATTGTTTGTAAAGGGTTTTGAGTCCCTTCAAAACCTATTTTTCCCCTTCAATCAAAATATAATATGAGGATAAGAAGGATTTAGCATATAGATTTTCATTTATTGTTACCACTGAATGACTCTATTATATGTGTATTAATAGAGCGTGCATCAAAAAACAAAGAGTGATCAACCCCATCATGAGAAGATAAATAAATATCACTATTCCCGTCATGAAACATATCACCAAAAGATCATGAACCACAATATATAAAAGAAGATATAAAATCCTCATGTGAAGGTAAAAGTAGTGTATCAACATCAGTAAGATCCTTAAGGTAAGATGAATCAAAAGAGACACCAATAAGATAATTCATAAGTTAACAAGGAAATGAAGCATGAGATGTATAAATGGCATGCTCACTAGGCATGTCATAATCACATAACAAAAGATCCTTGGATGTATCATGAGACGAAAGGGTTAGAGTGTCATCTATTTGAAGTAAAGTATGAGGAGTAAATTTCCTTAAAGGTAGCACATTGTCATTCTCGTGTACACTACCATATCTAGTCATATAACAAGTAGAGGCAACATGAGTCTCATGAAAAAGTAAAGTGGGTGTGTCTAAAATAGAAGGATAAGTGATGACAACATATATGGAGGAGAGATCGCAAACATAATGAAAGAACACCTTTATAAAGGCACTTCCCTATTCATAGGACATAATGACCTGAAAGGATTGAGGATGAGGGGATTGGATGAAACAAAGTGTAGGAACACATCATTAAAATTGGAAAAACATTAATGAATGGATACCAAAGACAGTGGTTTATGATAAACTATGATTAATGAGGTAACAAGAATGTGCAATCTAATGGTGGGTGAGTATGGATCAAATAGATAGAGAAAAATGAATGTCCAAACCATGAAATAGAATAATAAATCACAATTGAGTGTGGATTCAAACCTCAATCAAATATAAAAGGAAGGATGCAATAATTAGAAGTATCAAATCTAAGACCCAAATGTAGAATGAATAAACCTTGAGATGTATAATAAATTTGGGTTCACTAAGATGTAAAATAATAATCACAACCTATATTTATTATAAGTATAATTAAATAAATGCATGCAAGTTTAACTATAAAAGAGTTGTTAATAATTGAATGATATTTAGCTCGATAATTAAAGAAGGGAAAACATTGTGAAAGATGTCAGAGACCATTAGCTAATATTTTGTATTTATAGGGCTAACTCTAATGAAGATCTATGATTCTACAAAATGGTGAATTTTCCTTCTTGTCCTACTACTCGATTATGGACATGATATTCATGAGTGTCTATGTGATCTCTGGCATGGAATTGAATTGGTACTTGTGGATCAAAACTAACCAAATGTGAGCTAATATGATTTTCTCACCTTGATTTTGATTTATAAATTAGTGTAAGGATTGGTGGTATTTAAAAACACCTTTGGGGAATCTACTAAATTGCAAGGGTCATGATCTCCTCAATTAAACCCTTAGTAAACCAAATTTATGGAACTAAGCAAAAGGATTGAGGATAATAGGCAAACATGCAATAAACCTCAAATTGTGTCACATGTAGAAAAGTGTAAAGAAGAATATATTTTAAGCTCTTAGATCTAGATATTATTTTTGCATATTTCAACATGATTTTAAATTATTGAACAAGTATCCTTACATATAACAAGCAAGTACATAAATAAACATAACATGCACTAAGTTAGCTAGTGAAATGGTCAATAATGGGTGATTTTAAAAATGTGAGGCTCAACTCCATGACTACATAAATGAAATAAGTTTGTACCCACGAATATGCTTTGTCAGGAAAATATTCTCATAAAATACTAGCAACTAAACTTGAGACAAAACTTAGAGACTAAATATGCAAGTCTTTTCCATATTAACCCTTTGAGGAGAGAAATACAAGTATATGATATAAGAAAATGTCAACAATGTTTTGACATATAAAAAATCACTTAGAACAGAAAAAAGAATGAGAGAAGAAGAAAAATCAAAACCGCAAAACAAGAGTGATGAAGCTATTCCATGGGAAAACCATTCAAGAAAAAACTAGCCTCCAAAGCCCACCCTTGTATTATTCAACAAGAGTCAATGGTTGTTGTGTGAAAGATAATACAAAGCATAAAAACAAGATTTAAACACAAGGAATCAAGCCTTTTATCTTGAACCAATTGCACCTCCATATGCACCAAAGAGGTATTTGCACCCAATTTGAAAGAATTTAAAGGAAGCCTCTCAATACCTCTAGTTGCACACAATAAGTGTGGATATGCTCGAGATCTAGATGTGTAATTAAAGCTATGTTGGTTTCTCACTTAGAGAACATAACTTTGCATTCAAATATTATCTTAAAATAGCCCACATGAGGTGTTATTTATAGATTTTTGAGATGGATGATCAATACAAAGATTGGATTTGAATATCAAGGGTTGGGGTTGAATGAGAGATTCAAATCCATGATAAGCCACAAAATGGCACCTTATGACTGTGTACAATGTGAGCTCCATGATTCAAGGGGATTCAATGGATGAGATTTTATTGGAAAAGGATGAAGGGATGAAATCAAAGAGGACCTTTTTGGGATTTATTGTAAAGGGTCAAGATCTTCTTGGAGAAATAGATACATGAAATTTCATGAAAATATTTTTGGAGAATTGGGATGAATGTGACATGTAAAATTCCTTGTCTGGACACATGTGCATTCCAAGAAAATGAAAAAAAAAATGTTTAATTAATCATGTTTAAACTTGTGCAAATGATTAACTAGATTAAATAGTTGATTTTAGTGTACCAATGATGTGAGATGGAAAAAGTAAATGAATAAATTTTGGATTTATTTATCTAAGTTTGGACTTTAGAAATGAAATTAGTCAATTGAATAAATAGTCCTAATTTATTTTATTAATGTTGGAAGAATGATTAGATGAATTAATTAAGTAATCAAAATTATTTAATTAATATTGTAAGGAAAATTAAGACACTTAATCAAATATATATTTTATTTAATAAATTTACGAGTGATAATGTGTAGTGGATTGACAATAAAGAATTATCGAGAGACAATTTTGTGTGTACATTTTTGCCCGCATTATGACTTTATAGAAGAAATGATGTTTGAAATAAAAATAAAATATAGCACTATTTTAGATGAGAGAGGGGTAATATGTTATACTCGAGTAGAAGAAATGATGTTAGAAAAAGAATGGGATGATGCCCCTTGAGAGGTGAGTCAAGAAAAGTTATGTAGTCAAGCTCTCGAAAGAAAAAATTGGGAGAAAGTTATGATAAAGGATGAAAAATAAGGAATGATAAAAGAAAAATAGATGAAGAAAGCTAAAAACTAGAAAAATAGGGTGAAAAGGAGTGAAAGAGGTGTTTTTTAATAAGGGGGTCAAAAATTAGGTCTTGGGGGTGAATACATAGGGGTTTTTTTTTTATCTTTTACGCTCACCCTCTGGAGTAAATAAAGTAGGGTGAAAGAATGATATGAGGAAAATAGAGCACGTGCCATGAGATCATGGGTACATTTAGTTTAATGAATAGGGATAGAAAATTCGCCTAGTACACATGCGAGAAGTGTGATGCGTGTGTTGGGTAGCGCATTACATGTGGATCAAATCGACATGTCTACTTGGAATTATGTGTGCACTTAGGAGGAACACATTTTAATCTTGAGACGTATCCAGGATTAGCATGTGCACAAGAAGAGACGTGTGTGCATTCATCATGTGGTATATGTGCTAACCGAACAACGTTTGCATAATTTGGCATATGTACTCGTAGAGAAACTTATTCATATTATTATTACTTTGTCGTGTTTATTTATGGAGTACCACACAAAAGAATAGGTTTTAGTAGATTTTAGAAGAAACTAAAATGTTTTTCAATTGGATGGAAGAGTGGTTTCTAATGAGTCTAACATTTGTTCTTGTTAATTGTGTTTATTTCTTGTTTCTCGAAACATTTCTTTGAACATTTTTAAATTATATGACTAATATCAGTAGTTATTTCTAGATTCGATTGTGTGTAAGCTTTTTGAATCAACATTTCGGATCACACTCTATGATCCATCATCAAGATAGAAAGCTCAAGAATATGAAAAATTGGTTTGTTGCAGACCCAATTGGTATAAAAAGATGAAGAAGGATGTTCAAAGCATAAAGTACTAAAACTTATAAATGGTGGTTTGATCAATGTTTGCATGTTTTAGATAGTTATTTTTGAAATATGATAGCATATTATAATGATTGTGGTACAATTGTAGTATATAGTTGTTTTGGAGGAATTAATCCCTCATGTTGAAAGAATGGCAAGACAACATGTAGCCAAAGGACTATAACAGACTCGCAGCTACATGTAGCCAATGTGTAGTCAGAGGATCGAGCACTTGCAACCAAGGAAGTCAGATACCCCACAACCAATAGCATTAGAACATGCAGATTGAACTTCAACCAACAATAATAACTTCTATCACAAGGAATGGAAAAGAACTATATCATTTGTCTATACATACTTGTAATTTGGATCCTCTAGTCATAGTTAGATAATTGTGTTAAGACTATATTTCTTGAAATTTTCTATTTATATTTTCAAAAGAAAATAATTTTATTCCTATTTTATGGGAATGGGTTGACATCTATAGTTTAGATTGTTAGGATTCCAACCTATTAAGGACAATTAGGACTAGCTAGTCAAAAATAAGTCTATATATATTAAAGGATTTTTAGAACAAAGCAGTGGTGATTTCTCTAGCATGGGTATTATTTTCTAAACAATAATCAAAAGCAATTCATTATTAGTTATGTTGACTTGAATGTGAGTGAATGGAGGATAGAAAGATTGATTGATAATTTTTAAGTAGAAGAGTACAACAACCCAAGCAAAGACCAACTTGAGATAACGATTTGAATCTATTGTTTATATTAGTATTTAGTTATTTCAATAAATTCAAGTTTAGATCAATAGTTATTTGTAAGTGTTACATGTAGCAACTATCGATTAGTGTTATCAATCGAACCTACAACACTAGTATTAACCTATAGTAATAGATATAGAATAATTGTTATAGATCTTCAAAGTCTTTGATATGAGATCGCTTTTAAATAAGCAAGTTCAATTTCCATACTCAAATACTTAGGAAAACTCATAGAAAATTTTAAGTTGTACACGCAGTATTGACATCATCTAAGAAGATGCATCTTTGGTCTAGTATTAAATGTAACCCTCATAACTGGTGAATCACTCGATAAAGGATATCTTGATTCGTTGAGTTAGTTGCACTAGATTTATTAGAAAATGATGGAACCACACATTTTTGGAACCATTGTTGGGGATGGTGCCAAGCTTTAAAGAGTCTTTGTGTCTTTAAATACTTTTTCTTGCTTTCTTAGCATACAAATTACATTTCTAGCACCACGTACCAAATTATCCACTAACATTGTGTAGGGAAGGTGGACATTGTTTCACAATTATTATATGTGGAGGAGAAGAGATCCCTTGGGAATATTTCTTCCAATCAATAACTCTCACAAAGACATGTTTGTACCACTAAAAGAACCTGAAGGAGAGCCTAAAATAAAACCCTTGATTCTTGAAGCACAACCTCTTGAAACTAAATTAGTAAATACTTCAAAGCAAGGGTCCAATGAACCCCGTTTTCAAGATACTCATTTTTGAGAAGGGTCCAATGCTACCATGAAGAATATTCCCCCTTCTCTTCCTAATTCTCATGACCTCATCATAGAAGACCCTGATACGTTCTTTTTTGAATTCAACATCCTCTATAAAAGCTATGAATATACCATAGATGCACACAGATTGAAACTATTCCTAGCTACACTCAAGGATTTCGCCTTGAGGTTGTTTATGAGATTAGGAAGAGATGCAATGACCAATTGGAAAACTGTGAAGGAAAAATTCTTTAAGAAATACAAGGACCATTATAGATGAGAAGATATCAGAGGATATTATATATTTTGCATGAAACAAAAGGAGGTTGAGCCTTTAGAAGATTACATAGAGATTATTGTTTTGCCTGCAAAAATCTCATTATAATAGGCTATCCCAAGACTCCCTCAAAATTATATTCTTAAGGGGAGCCAATGAAGACTGTCTAGATGCTCTTTATTTAATTAGAGGAGGAGATATCTCTCAGGTCACATGAGAAGAAGTCTGCTAGATTTATAGGAACTACTCATGCTCCACCATGAAAAAGACATGAAACTTGTGACTAATGACTACTAAGACAAGTATAGGTGTTTTTAGGATGGGGCTCAACAACCTAGTAAAGGACATGAAACAATATATAATTAATCACATGGTGACTTAATTGGATACCCTGCATGCAAGAAGCATAAGGAAGCAAAGGCTTCATTATCAAAATATTGCCCCTATTGCCACCACAAGAAGTTGGACTACAAATGAAAGAGGGTGACAAGTATTAAAGACAAACATGAATGGCCAGAATTTAAAGTGTTAGAGGATGAAGGCGATCATGTATTTTATTTGACACAATGAAAACTATGGAATAAAAGGCAAGGTTCCCTTCAAGATCCCTTATCTTATAATATTGCATTTTCAATTTTATTTGCAAATATTCCTCCTTGGTACAATCAAACCCCTCAAAAATGGTCAAGCTACATGCCTCTTGGATGGAAATCTCCACAAGGAGTATGGCCCCAACAACCATACCAATTGCAAGTCCATAACCAAGATTAGCAGGTACCCCAATTTGTATGGTAGCAATAGTGGAAAGGAATCAACCTTGGCCTAATTCTAACATTGGTTGCCTACAAAAAATTGCATGTCCTACCCCAACAACAAACCCTTTTTCCAAAATATTGCTATCTTTGCTCTTACTCCACCTAGAGCAACACAACTGATAGCCCAACCTACACCAAATCCTAACAATGTCATGTTCAATAGGCTTATACTAATGACCTCCTTCAGTATTCAACTTACATAGTTGAGATAAGCAATGTGCAACTTCACTCAAGAAAGATACTCTCTACCCCTAAATCTCTTCTAATCATGGAACTTCCTTTAGAGGAACCTTCAATGATGCTCATTCGCAATCAAGTAATAAGAACTAGTATCTTGACCAGGAGAAAATCATGACTTAAGAACCTCCATTTCCATAGAGATTAAATACCCAAAAGGACAAACCTAAGCTCAAATTTGATTTCCTCAGGTAGTTGAAAAATGTCTATGTAAAAATCCCCTTGTTTCAAACCACTAGGTATGTCCCTATCTATACCAAAATTGAAAGGGGGTTGTGTTTTAAATAAATAAGGAGAAAATATAAGGACCCACAAATCGTTCAAGTAATTGGACAACTTGCTGCCATTATATTAGGCAAGGTAGTAATCCCCAAATATAAAAACCCTAGTAGCCTAGTAGTCAATATAAATGTTAATGGAATCCTTATATATCACTTTAATTGATCTAGGAGCCACCATAAATATTATGACCAAGGAAACCATGCAAAATCTACAATTTGTCAATCTTCAACCTACCCCAATAGTATTGTAGTTAGCTGACAATTCAATTGTTAAACCTAAAGGGGTTATAGAAGACCTGGTTATTATGTTGGACTCTTGGGAATACCCCACAGAGTTTATGGTCCTACAGCCAAATCCTAATCCAAAAAGCTATCCTCTTATATTAGGACAACCATGGTTAGCAACAAATGATACTTTATTAGCTACAAGTCTAGGAACATGATAATCTCCAATGAAAATATGATAAAAAAATGGTTCTATATCCTTCGATACAACCATTTGCTAAATTGGATCAACCTATTTGAGGATAATGAACTAAATACACTTCAAACATTAATAAATTTTGAAAAAATCACAATGATTGAACTACAAGATGATGACATAGTCCTCTCTAATATTGTATAAAATAATTATGGGAGGGACCCATAACTAAATTGTTGTTTAGTGCTCTTATCTTACTCGTTGCATAACATCCTTCTTGCATCATATTACATGAGTATAACTTTACTACATGTATATTCCATCGCATATTACCTCATAGTTTTAGCCTTAATATATCATGCACGGATATTGTTTCTATGATACAAATGGCTAACCAAGTTGAAATTTAACTTGGTAGGTTACTTAATATAAATAATCAATTGACCACACAATAACAAATGAGTTGATATCCATGTTGCAGGTTTAGAAAATAATATTTTCTTGGTATTACCATGACATAAAGGATATTGATCCCAAACTTTACACTCCCCAAATATTCGTCAAAGAGGGATGTAAACCCATTAGACAACCTCAATAAATAACAAACCCTATCATTCGTAACATAGTGAAAAATGAGTTGCTAAATTTTTTGGATCTTAGATTCATTGATCCCATATTAGAAGGTTAGTGAGTCTCATTGTTGGTTATAGTTCCCAAAAAGTAGGGAAATTGGCATGTTTATGTAGATTACAGAGAAATTAATGCAACTACTAGGAAATATCATTTTCTTATATCCTTTAGTGATCAAGTTTTAGATTCCCTTGCAAGAAAAAATAATTTTCTTTTTTGGATGGGTTTAGTGGCTCTAACTAGATTAGAATAACACTCAGGGACCAAGATAAAATGAATTTCACTTGTATTTGGGATAATTATTCTTATTCATTTCTCCCATTTAGGTTATGCAATGTGTTAGAAATCTAAAATAAATTGATAACCCAAGGAACTTTATAAGATAAATTCTAAGCTACATAAATTGGAAAAACATAAGCAATGAAAAATCATGACTTTGAGAGATATGCAATGTCAAAAGGATAATAATACATTAAGATCTTCCAAGATACCAAGTACAAGCTAGGTAGTAAATTTATATAGAATTAAGGAGAATATGGAGGTGGAAAATCAACTAATAGGAAGTGACCACTAATAAACCACCAATATTAAATAAAGTGATAAAAATAATAAATGCTCCACCCTTTTAAGGTGTGGACACCTCATCACCTTATCTCCTGGTTATTAAATAATAAAATTACTTTATTATTGTAAGAAATCTTAACAAAAGTGTAGGAGAACCTATGACTAAGGGAAAATAAATTAACCCCTTAGGAAAATAAAAACTACACCAACAACCCCCTTAAGTGTAGCTTAGGAGGATGAAAAGATGGCGGGCCTTAGAAAATGAGGCCATGTTAGGTACACATATACATATAAAATATCCCTAAAGAAGGAGATCCCTCCACAAATAGAGAGAAAACCCCCAAAATAGAGAGAGAGAGAGGACTAAATAGCCCCCCCAAAGAGGACACAAGCCACACCCTAAGAACATATTGCAAATGAAGGAAATTTCTCTCAATGAAGGGTTTGGTGAAGATGTCTGCAATCTGACATGATGTTAGACAATACCTAAGATCAATGATATACTCATAGATCAACTCTTGAATTTGTTTCATGTGGATCTTAATGTGTTTGGTTTGTTAATGATGGATTGAATTACAAGAGATTTGTATCGTACTCTAGTTGTCACAAAATATGACTGTGAGCTTTCAAAAGGAACTTCCAAACTCAGTGAGAATATTTTGAAGCTAAATGGCCTTACTAGTAGCATGAACTACTCATCAATACTCAACCTCTATAGATGAAAGAGTAATAACAAACATCTTCTTGCTCAACTAATAAAATGGACCAAAACCAAGGGAGAAGTAGTACCTCAAAGCAGACTTATGATCCTAAGCATCACCTGCCCAATCTAAATTTTTGTGCCCCACCAAGTCAAAATCCATGCTTGTTGCATAGTGAATCCCATGATTATGATTAACCTTAATGTAGTGAAGAATCCACTTAACTACTTTCTAGTGTAGTTCATGTGGTTCCTACGTTAATCGAGAGACTGTGCCTACAACGTATTAAATGTCAGATCTCGTGTGAGTAAAATATACGAGACTACCAAAAATTTGTCGGTACAAAGTGCCATCAAACAAAGGTAAAGAACACCAAACCTTGATTTTGACCCCTAGCATAATTGGATTTAGTACAAGCTTAGAATCAACCATGTGATACCTGTGAAGCATATCAAGTGCATACTTGGGATGTATAAAAGAGATACCTAAAGATAGAGTGATCTCAATCCCTAAGTAGTGCAAGTGCAATAAGCTTAAGTCTAACATCAAAAACTAATCATGAAGGGAAATTTTCACTATCCAAATGGTGGATGAGTGATTTCCTATGATCAACAAGTCATCGAAATAGAGAACCAGTCCATATATGAGCATCACTTGTAAAATATAAACATTAGGATTAGAATGGAAATGATTGAACCCAACTTTCAGAAGGAAGGATTCCATCTTGGCATAATAAGATTGAGGGGCCTATCTTGAGGCCATAGAGAGACTTATGAAAATTAAAAAATAAGTGAATGATCATGTATGAACCCCTATGGCTGCCCCATGTATATCTCCTTGTAAAGTTCATCATTAGGAAAATCACTTTTCACATCCATTTGATGAATTTCCCATATGTGAGTTATAGTAATGGCAAGGACAAGTCAAATGAAATTCATTTTAGTGATTGGTGAAAAAGTCTCAGAGTAGTCAATCCCAAGAACCTTAGAGAATCCTTTGGCAACCAATAGAGCCTTATACTTATCAACCAACCTATTTGCAACATTTTTTTTTCTAATAGATCCACTTGCATTGAACAAGTTTACTTCCCTTAGGAAGATGGACAAGATCCGAAGAGTGGTTCCTCTCCAAGAAACTAAATTCTTCCTAAATAGTTGTATCCCATTCAAGGACACCAAAAGCTTACCAAAAGTACTATGGAAAAAAATATGTAGTAAGGAAGAGATGTGGAGACTCCTAAAATTGTGATCTTATTCTCCTATGATCTAAAGGATACCCAACCCAATCCCCTATTGACTGCAATGTCTGATGAGCCCAAAGAGGATCAACAGTCAAGGAGAAGGTGGAGAATTTAGAGGAGAATTATCAACCTTTGAAGGAGGGCTATATGAACCCTCATTATCATTTTCAACATCTGGAGTGGAGGAAGAAGACTCCTCATCAAGAATGGAAGGATTATGATCCTATGAATAACTATCATCATGATGCAAGGTCTCCAATCTAATAGTGGATGAAGAGGTGTGAAGAGAATAACTAGAAGGAATATCCTCAAAGTGAACACTTATCTCAATAAAAAAATCATGAGTGGTAGGATGAATAAGCATGTAACCTTTGACATCATCTAGGTAAGAGCAAGAAACTTTTTTATTTGAATATAAGTTTTTTTCTCTCTCAACGTTTCAGATCAAACTTCATAATCCATCATCAGGAGAGCAAGACAAGACAAGAGAAGAGAATTATTATAAAAGTTAAATTGATTATTACAATTAAAATTCTTATTGCATATATTTGTAAATATTATAAATTTAGAACTCACTTTTATGTTTATTTCTTAGTGAATTTAAATGATCAACTCTAGTATTCATATTCACTTAGCAATTTATTAAATATTCATATGTAAACTTAGAATTGTTTTAGAAACATTATAATTTTTTTTTTAAATATTATAATTGCTAGTATTTATCCTTTTAAAAAAAATAAATTTTCTAATATGACATTAAATAAATTTTAATTTATAGGTTAATAAGAGTAATTGAAATAGAATTAAAAGAGTTAAATAATATTGTATTTTTTACCTTTTTAGTTTATTCCAACCCCTCTTTTCTTCTTGGTTTATGTACCCTTTCTACCCTAACCCCCTCCTTTTTATCCTACCTAGTCTGCTAGCAATCTCTCAATTCACTTCTTTTCTCTTTCTCTCCTAATGATGGATCATGAAGTTTGATCCAAAAGTTTCTTGCTCTTACATTATGGACTATGGAAATCACATGTATACAATCATCTAGATATGCAAAAAATATGCAATGCTTGCTTTGTTGATCTATAGCCTTGCATTTCTCTACTAGAATGTGTGCCCATGCACAAGAACGAAACACTTGAAAGTGATTAATTGAGGGTTTTCGATTGTGCCAAGATTGAAAAGGAGTTACCCCCTTCATAGATTTGTGAAGAACTCAGTTCTAGATGTCACACACACAGTTAATGGATTCTACCTAGAAATGTGGTAGTGAATACTTGGATTAAATCATATAATAGGCCATCTCTTTCAAGGACCAATTTCTACATTCTTGAAATGTATAAAAAAATAGGTTATGGAAAAATGGGTGATTGAATATGTGATGCACTTATCTTCCTTATTTCACTAGAAAAAAAGGATCCCCAAAGGTAGGATTGACTTTCAAACCTTAGGTGAGTCAACCCTATTGGAGATCTTTACTATTTTCCTTATGGTAGAGGACTGGGTAAATATGCCTGAAATGCACTTTGGGGAGAAAAACTAAAAATACTAAATGAACTCAATTATGCAATGTGAAACTTGAATCAACAATTTAAAGCATAACATAATAAAAAATAGTAGACTTATAGCAAATATGAGAAGGGTAAGTTGATGTGTACTAGTCACCAAAAGTTGTTGTTGAGTGTCTTCTTAGGATAGATTTTCCCTAGGGCGAATCTATCCTGCTATAGGGATCCAGAATCTGATTTCATAGTTCTCTACTTCTGAATCTACACTCTTGATTTCTCTAGATTTTACTGTTAAAAAGTTGGAAATAAGCTTTGCAAGTAAGATTCTATGTCTTGACAACTTTGATGACAACTTGACAACTTTGCAAAATTGCACTTTTGATCAATCTTCAATCCTTCTTCACCTGCAAATCTGCACACAAAAAAAAGGGATAAAATGTTTGTTTTTGGTGGATAAGGGCTTGCCTTGGTCAAAACCTAGTTTGGTAATTAAAACTTGAAATAAAAGAATAATAAAATGTAAGGAATGATGAATGAACAATGTTATATTGCAACTCACCAAACCCTTGAATGGAGATCCTTAGATGATTGAAGTCTAACACATCTCTCTAAGGTCTTGATCTTGCATGAAATGGCTTGATTGATGATGGATCCTGATGCTTGAAACTTGAAACCTACATTACAATGTTAGCTCCAAAAACATGCATGAATGTTGTATTAACATAAAAATAATCCCTTTTTCCTTAGTTTGGAAATGAATAAATAACATTAAAATGAGCCTAATGTTGCCTTCATTTAGTGTTGTATTGAGTTTTTCTCATTCACGTTAAGTTTGGGAACTTTTTAATAAAATGGACTTAATTGTGCCTTATTTAGGGCGTTGTAAAGTGTATCTTTACACTTTCACACTAATCTAGGGATTTATTAATTAATTGAGGTTAATTTGAGCTTAATTGGCCTTTTTAATTCAAATACAAGCCTAATTAATTATAGATTTTGAGGGATAAAACTTGACACTCTTAAATAATATTACACAACACTTAATTTTGCAAGGTATGTGTCCTAGGTTAATGACCTAGGACCCATTCACCACTTGGCGAATGGGTCCTCACTAAGTCCTAGGACCCCATTTTTACATAACATTTCATATTTCTCAAAGTGTGTCCTAGTTAAGTGTGCTAGGACCCATTCACCCTATGGTGAATGGGTCCTCACTTAACCCTAGGACCCCCCTTGGGATATGTTTTTGGCGATATTTTAATGATTTCAAATCCTAGATCTGATGTCGACTTGTGTTATTTGAATTTCGAGAATTAAGAGTAAGATAAGTATAAATACAAGGTTATTTTACTATGTTTTCATCCAAGAATATTTATGCAAGCATCCTAAGATTTCACAAGAGCATTCAAGAGAATTCAAGAAGGCATTCAAGGGAAGATTATTAAAGTTTATTGCAGTAATCAAAGATCTATTTCATCATGTCAAAGTCATGCATGTTGTTGAGCTAATGTGATGTTATAGCATTGGTGATCAAGTTCAAGTGTTCAAAGCCATTATTTTATGTCAAGTTCATGATCAATATCTACATTCATTGAGGCCACTTCATGCTAAGTTTCAGATTTGCAATCCAAGGTTCAATTGAGGATTGGTGAGTTGTGACACTACATTGTTCATTCATCTTTCCTTTTATGCATTGTTTCATTTCAAGGTTTAATTACCAAAACAGGGTTTGACCAAGGCAAACCCATATTCCCTAACATAACAACAATTTTCTTCTATTTCGATGTGTGATTGCAAGTTTTAGGTTGAAGATCAAGTGGAAAGAAAAAGTTGCAAAAGTTGTCATCTTTCTTGCAAGATCACATAAATTTTTCTACAAAATAAATTTCCAAATTTTGGGAGCTAAACATTTAGGATCTAGGAGTGCAAAAATTGAGAATAGAATCCAAAATTTGATTTTCTAGAACCCTAGTAGGGACCCATTCGCCACTAGGTGAATGAGTCCTTAGTGAGGCCCGAAAAACCACTTTTTGCAATAGGTACACAAAATTTAACCCTCTTAAAACCCACCTTTACACATTAGTTAGGTTTGATTTATGATTTTCAATTACACATTATAGCCCTCATAATTGAATAAAACATAGGAAAATTAGTGGTTCATCATTTTGTTAATTCATTTTGGTGAACCCCATTTTTTGTCGCTTCAAATGCAAATAACTTTGACATGATGATCTTGATCTTGATTTTTGTTGTAGATGATTGATAATTATTCTCTCTAATGCTCTTGACAATAACCGTTGCTATTGTGAAAGTTTCCTTAATGCTAGATGTTTTGAATTGACAAAAAGACTGTATTTATAGGTGATTTTCTAATTTCCCGACAATTAAACATCAAAGGTCAAAAATCGTAACCTAAATTTGAATCATAAAAATACCACCAAAAACATATTAAAAAATGGGGTCCTAAGTCTAAGGAGGACCCATTCACCCTTGCGCAAATGGGTCCTAGGCCCTAAACCTAAGACACACATTTTCCAAGATGTGTAATTTGATGTTTTTAATTGTTTAATACATGTTCCCCTTTCAGAAAATAGGATTTATTAGGATTTTAAATGCATAATTGGGTCAATTAGAGGCTTAATTAAGTCTAATTAATTAAGGGGAGGCAAAAAAAGTGAAAATTTAAAGGAGTACATTTTTTGTCATTACATTTAGCTCCCACTTTAGTGAGAGGATGAGCCCTATGCTCAAACTCACACTAAAGTAGACAAATAAGTCAAGAGAGGTCTAAGTGTGAAAATGTTGATGGAATAGGATGACAAAGATAAAGGAGGATGATCAAGGCCCTAAGATCAAGATCCCATGGCAAACCAACATAAGCATAAAGAGACACATGCTTGCAGCAACAAAACAAGACACACAATCATGCAATGTCAAAATTAATGTGAAAAGAAAGAAAAAGATAAAAGATGGACTAGTTGCGATTGCGTTGTCCAAAAAAAGTTCACAAATGAAAACCCGTTGTCCACTATGCAAACAAAATATACTCACGAGGGATAGTGAAATCTAGTGTCCACTAGGTGAGCCCCAAAAAGGTGGCTGATGGGAAAGTCATGCCAGGTCTACAGGCTCCCATATGTCAACCTTACCAAAAGTTATACCTCCTAATAACTTTGATAAGGCACCACACAAAAAGGTTCCACAAAAGGCTAGAAAGTTGCATTATGCTAAACACTCATGAAAAATAAAAAGGCCCCACTGGCAAGCAAGTTGTGTTATGCTTTGTGGCCATGGAAAATTTGTAAATATAATAGGATAAGATAGTCAAAAGGGTTTTAATTAGTTCATGAAAGGTCTCATCTTAGGGAACATCATGCTTAATGTCACCAAGAGAGGACTGGTCGAGGATAAAAGATTTGTAACTTAGGGAATGCAAGCCATAGCATTACCACTAAGAGGAATGCCATATACCAAGAAAGGTCACATTCTTGAAGGAAATCAAACCCAATGTCACCAAGAAGACATATCATATGAAGTAAGAAGACCACACTTTGAAGCAAACAATGAGCGGGGACACACATGCCCCCACTTTAAAGGAATTACTAAACACCGTACTATGAGCAATTATTTTAAAGTAGAACACAATAAATGCCAATACATAAGTGCTTTATTCAGAAAGCCCTATGTAAAACATATGTTTCCAAGTAGAGCTACGTCATGAAAGGAAGGTTGCCCCCCATATGCAATACTAAGATAACACATAAGGGATTCACAGATTTGGGGTCAGCGTTATGTCTTTGCTACATTGATATAATCAAGCTTGAAATCATCATCATTCCCCAAATAACTCATGGAACAACAAGCACAAAGGAAGAATGAAACACAGAGAAAAAACAAAGGAAATATTTTGGGTCAACATGGATGAGACCTAAATGTCTCAATGCCTTACATCATCCCCAAAAGGAAAACACAAGACAAGTGAAAAATAAAAATGCACAACATATAGAAAATGAACATACGAATAGAGGAATATCATGATAGATTCTCTTCCTTTGTTACCTTGCACCAACTTAGTGACAAGGGTCATCCAAAGTAGGATCACAAACATATAAAGACATGCCAAGAAACATTGTATAGGGTATTACATTACACACGTGCAACCGCAAAGAACATGAAAAGAATAATAAAGAAAAGAATAGATGGCACATGTGAGTAAACCTATAGTAGGTCATTCACATCCCAATCTTGTTCATCATATGTGAAAGGCTGACAACTAGCCAAATGGACAATGATAAGTGTCAAAATAAGACAAGGATTACCTAACTCCTTGCCCCCATTAAGTACAGGATAAGGATGAGCCAAGGTGAGTGATGAGAATGTGCTCTTTGCAATATAGAAATGATTTGCAGTAAATATAAAACATGCAATAATGAGTATGTTATGATTCTACAACTATCACATGGCAAGGAGCGAAATGAATGCATTCTAAGGAATTATCTCAAGGATATAATATTCATCTAGGATCCTCTTTAAAGCACGAAACTCATTAGTACTATGTCCAAGAGTTCTATGATATTGAAAATGAGACATGTTTTTACTTTTTCCTTTTTGATTTTGCTTGATAGATGGAAATGTTATAAGTCATTGATTAAGGAGTGTGTGTAAAGTGTTTTCATTCTCAGACATAAGACAAGGAAATTGCAACTTCTTGAGTTTATAAGGCCTTTTTCTTTTTCTTGATTGGGAAACTTGTTGAGGTGGAAGTGGAGGTGGAGGAGCTAAGGTGACCCTATCATCCTTGTGAGGTATTGATTGGTCTCTTGAAATGATCTTGTGAAAGAGAACACCTTTTTCCCTTAGGAGATGCGCAAGGGGGGGGGAAGATCTTGATATCCTAACCCATTGGTATTCTCAGATGGTATTTTTTCTAATATTTTGTGGATTTCATGCTCATTTGTTATGTCACATCCTTGTGTGTTCAAGATCTTAAATCCTTGACCATAACTCTCTTCTAAGTTAATAGGTGTATTAGTAACTCGATGAACATAAGATAGAAGAGTATCATTACTGTCCTTGTTAACAAGTTCATTAATGATTGATGGTTGAGGCTTGTTTTGTTCTTCAATTTCAGGATTTAAAAGGTTGAACATATCAAGTGATGGGATTATAGGTGGTGTTTTGATGGATGGATAAAAGGATGCATTATTCTCAAGGTTGTGTAGGGAGTCTTGTATGAATTGTTGCATGCTATCTTCATCTTGACCTAAGATATCCACTTCACGGGGATATTCATTAGGAGGTGAAGGTTCATGAGTAAACTCAATTTTCATTAGGGTCATCACCAAACACACAACTTGAAACATCTACCAAAGATCTCAAGGATATCCATAGTTTACCAAAATACATATCCATGATGAAGTTGTTAAAATGTAAATGTGAATGTGATATTTCATATTTGGTAAATGACTGATCAATATGAAAAGAACCTAAAAATGTTATTTTTTTAATGCCAATTTTGATTTCAAACAATGCACTTAATTTGACCAACTAAATTTAATGCAAGAAAGTACAATTTTTGTTATTTTCTGAAACTGAAACACATATTTAACAACAAAAGAAAACAAAGAAAATAGAGACAAATTGATGCCCAAAATTTTAAAAAGAGACCTATTCAAGGACTTATTTTCCCTAGGGAAAATGAGTTATAGGTCAAGGATTTGAAAAATGAAAGTTTGAATTTCTTGCTTAATATTTGAATTCCTAATTTCAGGTTGCAGACTGTGGTTTCAATGACAAATTTTTCCAGATTTAGGTGTCCTAATGCAAATGAAATTAGTGATAAATGATGAACAAAGTGAAACTTTTTGAAATGCAATTTTGACCAAAATTGTTAATGTAAATGACTAAAAATACACTAATATGCAAGTACTATACAAAATCAATGTAATATGCATATAATTTTTTGGTTTTTTCAGATTTTAAACAATGTAAAATGAAAATTTAAAACCCTAAATGAGATGGAAACTAATGCAATTTTGATAACCCTAAATAGAATTCTAGTTAATGCAATTTCAATGCAAACTAATGCAAATCCTAGATCCAGGGTTTGAATGAACTCCAATTTTAAAATTTAAGATGTTACAACGTCAAGCTCACCAAAATGAAATGTAAAAAAATAGGTTATCGAAAAATGGGGTGATTGAATATGTGATGCACCTATCTTCCTTATTTGTTCGGAAAAAGAGATCCCCAAAGATAGGATTGACTTTAAATCCTTAAGTGGTTCAACCCTATTGGAGATCTTTGCTATTTTGCTTATGATAGAGGACAAGATAAATATGCTTGAAATGCACTTTGGGGAGAAAAACTAAAGATAATAAATGAACTCAATTATGAAATGTGAAACTTGAATCATCACTTTAAAGAATAACACAAGCATAAATAATAGACTTCCAACAGATATGAGAAGGGTAAGTTGATGTGTACCAGTCACCAAAAGCTATTGTTGAGTGTCCTAGGACAAATTCACCCTAGGGCGAATGGGTCATGCTATAGGGATCTAAAATTTGATTTCATAGTCCTCTTCTCTTGAATTTGAACTCTCGATTTCTCCATATCTCATTGTCAGAAAGTCAAAAATAAGTTCTAAAAGTAAGATTCTATGTCTTGACAAATTTGATGGCAACTTTGCAAAATTTCACTTTTGATCAATCTTTAATCCTTCTTCACCTGCAAATCTACACACACAAAGAGAGGGGAAAATTGTTTATTTTTGGTGGATAATAGTTTGCCTTGGTCAAACCCTAGTTTGGTAATTAAACCTTGAAATGAAAGAATAATAAAATGTAAGGAATGATGAATGAATGGTATATTGCAACTCACCAAACCTTTGAATAAAGATCCTTAGAGGACTGAATTCTAACACATCTCTTTAAGGTCTTGATCTTGCATTAAATGGCTTGATTGATGATGGATCTTGATGCTTGAAACTTGAAACCTACATCATAATATTAGCTCCAAAAACATGCATGAATGCAAATAGCTTTGACATGATGATCTTGATCTTGATTTTTGCTATAGATGACTGATAATTATGCTCTCCAATGCTCTTGAAAATAATCTTTGCTCTTGTGAAGTTGCCTTAATGCTAGATGTTTTGATTTGATAAAAAGACTATGTATTTATAGGTGATTTTCTAATTTCTTGACAATTAAACATAAAAGGCTTGTAATTGCAACTTGAATTTGAATTATATAAATATCGCCAAAAATATATTAAAAAATTGGGTCCTATGTCCAAGTTGGACCCATTCGCCCTTTGGGTGAATGGGTCCTAGACTCTAAACCTAGGACACATTTTCTAAGATGTGTTATTTAATGTTTGAAATTCTTTAATACAGGTTCCCCTTTCAGAAAACATGATTAATTAGGCTTTTAAATACATAATTGGGTCAATTAGATTCTTAATTAAGTCTAATTAATTAAGGAGAGGCAAACAAAGTGAGAAAATATATAGGAGTACATTTTTCGTCACTACAATTCTACAACTCCATTATGTTGAGGACTATAGGGAATTATATGCTTCAAATCAATACACTCTAAAGCACAATGTTTCTCAAACTTGTGGTTGACATATTTCCCCTCATTATATATACACAAAAATTTGATGGATTTCTCAATTTGTTTCTCTGCAAATGCTTTGAATTCCAAGAATGAATCAAATATTTCAAACTTTTGTTTAAGAAAGTACATGAAAGTGTACCTAAAAAATCATCAATAAAAGTAAAAACATATTAGGCTCTACTAAAATATGGTTGTGGAAATGGACCAACCAAATCACTATGTACCAAATCCAAAAGCTACAAGGCTCTATAATATTTTCCTTTATCAAATTTATCTTCTAGATGCTTGCACTAAGAATGCATCCCTAAAAAACACCATCAATAAACCAAACTATAGGTAATCCTATAACCATGTCCTATTAACTGAGCTACTACAAGTAGTGATAACTCAAGTTTCCAAATTACTGATGCCACAAATTGCTCACTTTATCATAATGAGAGAGTACAAAAAATGAAGGTGGACTAGGAATATAGTGAGAGAACAAATATATCCAAGACTAATGATTTTCTCTCCCAACTACAACTATAGAATCATTATGCAACTCACAAGTTACCATTGAATTAAGAGAAAACTCAAACCGCTTACCTAAACCTATGTGAGTAATTTGATATATTGATAGGAGATTAGTTGATAATGAGGGCACACAAAGAACATCCTAAAATGTGTCATACCCCACATCAATAAACTATCCCCCACACACCTGAATAAGAGTATTGTCAACCATAAAAATGGAAGGCATAATACATGGCTCCAAATATGCAAGTTCATTTTTAGATGGAGCTATGTGGTGCGAGGCACCCAAATCAAGAACCTAAGTGAACGGTAGAGAAGCAATAGCTACAAGGGCCTTGCTATTTCCTTTTTCCTTGTGAGACCCCTTATCTAAACTTTATTTTATTGATTTAGGAACACTAAAATTATTATTTTCAAGAGTGTGTGTCAAGCGATCAACTTGTTTCTTCAAAAAATTATGTTCCTCATTATTGGGTCTTTTACAATATACATATTTAACCTTCTCTTTCTTAGACTTGTCATGATTTGAAGATGAGGTCTCATTAGTTGCTTTTGGAGCAACTACTTTATAATCCTTCTTCTCTTTGCTATTATTTTGTTTCTTATCTTTGTTGTTACTACTTTTTACTAACATTTCTATTTTTCCTTGGTTGGTAGCCAAGGCATGTGGCTTAGAGGAATTTAGAGTGCCCATTTGATTATCTTAACTTGCTCCTATGTGAGATAAGTAGCAAAATATCAAAAGATGACATGGCTAATTTAGACCCAAATGTGTCCTTAGTAGCATAGAAGGTAGAAAAAAAATTGAATATTCAAAACTTAGATTAGAGAGAATACCAAGAATTAGGTGTTCATCTTGTTGCAAAGACGGTTGTCATTGCACCAAAAGATCAAATTTTTAATGCCCGATACAACCACCAGAGTTAATGAATCCATGAGAGGTGGTTAAGCCATGTCACGAACCTGAGCGTTGTGTTGCACAACACAAAGAGACCAAAAGCACAAACCTTGCAACAATCCCCCCCCCCCCAATGCAAGTGAGGGGTTCAAAATCGTCACCCAGGCTCTGATAACAATTATTGAACACTCCAAATATTGAGAGGGGGTTGAATCAGTAGTATTTTTAAACCATTCAAACATTTAAACATCCAATCTACTTAGTAGATTCAATTGTAGTATTGAAAGAAAGCATGAAACATTAAACAACTCATAACACATGAACACCAATATTTTTACGTGGAAAACCTAAAATGGGAAAAACCACGATGAGGATTAGCTCGCAATATATTATAACCATTTATAGTATATTTACAGAAGTGCTCACTATAGGTGGACTCCTTGTCTAAGTGAACTCGCTTTCCATAAAGAGAAAAAGATAGAAGAGATATTGTGGCTCACAACCTAGTTTGAACTATTTACAATTGCATCTAACATATGCATGAATTGCAGTTCCAATGAAGCTCGATAAACTGACTTTACACACTTCATTTGATTTTGATTTAACAATATGCTTTCCTCTGCATTCACATCACTCTAACTTTCCTTTGCATTCACATCACTCTAACACTTTGCTCAACATTCACAACTTAAATTCACACTAATTTGATGATATTCACATCACTTACTTGTAGAATAGTCACAACATACATCAAAAAATTGAAAAATATCTAACATATATATCTGCTTCAAGCATAACATCAATTAGGTTGGCCTAATTAGATGCTACATTTAAAATATAACTTGTCGACTCCAAATATTTCTATACACACCTCACACCAAAATTCAAATCTCAAAATAACATGAAATAAGTTGACATGGACCTATAATAGATCCTACATAAGACTGCAACACTTATTTAACCTTCACATACCTTCACACCTCTTAGGTTGGCACCACAAAATACTTAATACAAAAATTCTTTAACTATGTATCCATATTCTGACACATGTATCTCAAAACATCATGCGAACTGGAATTCACATAGTAATGCCATCTTTCAACATATCCTCAAAAGCGCGAAGCCAAAAACTTATCCATGGAGAAATGAAAACTCTCCCACTCAAATGCACTATACAAGAAATAACTATAACTTGCTAGGATGAACTTTTGTTACTTACATCTTTCAAAACAAGAGCCAAAACATGATGAAAATATAGAATCAGATACTTCTAACAACCAACAAACTAATGTTAGAAGTGCAAAGTGAAATTTTCATTCACGGATTGGTGTGAACCTAAAAATTGAAGCTTTCTTACACATAAATAATAGAGTCGACACTTAGTCAATTTTCTATCACAACCAACTTTATCAGATCAAACCATCTTGCAAAAATGTCTTCCACACACACTCCAAAGCCTATTAAAACTAACCAAATTGGTTTGCAATGATCTACACTATGATCTCCACATCAAGACACTAAGACACAATGTTGACATCAGTGACAACGCTACAACACATAGTAATATACCTTGTGCTTATTCCTCATTCTCATGTTTCCAACAACAAAATTAATGAAAATAGGTTGATATTTTGGTGCAACGACAACCATCTTTGGAATAATTGGTATCAAAGCTTGGGTCATGACATGTCTTAACTACCTCTCATGTATTCATTAACTCTAGCAGTTGTATCAGGCATTAACAAGTCAATCTTTTGGTGCAACGACAACCATCTTTGCAACACATATTTCTTTTCAATTTCACATTGTTTTAATTGCAACCTTATTGATTTCAATTTTGTGAAGAAATCTTGAACTATGTTAAATTTTCCTAGACTTAGATTGGTTAGTTCATTTTCCAACATATGACCTCTCATAGAACCTTGAGTTCCAAATAGATTTTATAACTTAGTCCATCTTTCATTTGGTGTATTCAAATATTCAATATGAAAGAGAAAATCAAGAGAAATAGACAAACACGATGATCCATATGCTTCATCGCATCTATTCAACCCATTAGACTTTTATTCATCTTTAGTAGGTTCAATTTCTAGTCATATTATTATCCTATGCAAACCGAGAATTCTTAAGTGGATTATCATGTGCGATATTTCCACTCAAAATGGTTGTAAGCAGTTTGACTAGGAACTGTTGTTTGATCCATGATATAAAAATGCAAAAAGAAGTGTTGAAATAAAGAGATCACAAGAACACCAATACACTCCAACTCTTTTCACTAGTATCAAAAAATTGTGCCCCTAAATATTACAAGGTTGACACATTATAATTTAGTATGTTTAGAAAGCTTTTTTTGAGATATATGCTCATAAGGCCTGCAATGGCCAAAATTAAAATTATTGATATAAATTGAACCTAATTTTTTTGTTGGAAAAATTAGCTTTGTAGTTGTGTAGCTCTCTTCAATACCTTTCCAATACATATTCATGTTCAAAAAATGAAGCTCCGAGATGAAAGTTATGATTTGTTGAAGAAAAATGCAACAAATATCTTCAACCCACAATATCTAGTAAAAAAAGAAAAATTATTTTCAATATCTCTATAGATAGAAAGTGATTGTCTCTATCTTTTTGATGATATCTCATTTTCCAAAAATGAACACTATGGCGAAAAAGTTATACAAGTTTTTAAAATGACCCAATTTGTCCTATAAGGAGGGCCTTAGTGGCTCCCAGGTGGCTCCCAGGTGGCACCGGCGATGGAGGTGGTCAGACAAAAAGATGAGTGGTAGTTGATTGTTGTTTATTAGTGAAGTCATGGTTTTATTTTAGAATTTGGTGGTTTATATACTCTTGGTTGCAATTAGCAGTTATTATTGATGTTGGCGGTTTGCGAGCCCGTGGGCGGCTTATAAGTTGTAGTCTGTAGCTAAGCCACTAGCAGCTTTTATGGCCACAGGGTTTATACCTTGTATGCAACACTTTAATTTTTTATATTTTCTACAAAAATGTCATATAATATAACTATGCAGGGGTTCGTATGACCTCTCTACTTTCTTTCTTTTTTTGCCTCTTGGACTTTCAACACCAAATATAGGTGAATTTTATATCAAAATTCATATCTTCAACCTCCTAAGTGCAATAGAAAGGTTTGTTTGGGGTTGAAAGTGCTCCAATAAAAATTCATTTGCTAGATCTAAGCTTTAAACCCCAACGTGCAATTGTGTCAAATGATCTCCAAATTGGATGAAATGAAAGCCAATCTAGACTTTCTCAAGCCTCCTATAAATGTCACTAGTATAATCGTAATTATTGCAATCACCCAAATATTATAAATTTTGAACATCTGGAATACTGAGAGGGGAGGGGTGAATCAATATTCCTCTAAAAATATTAAAACCTTTAAATAGTTGTCCACATAACATAATTAAAATTGCCAAACAAAAACAATCTAACACCACATAACACTGAGATTTTTTTTACATGGAAATCCAAGATGGTAAAAACCACAGAGAGGGTTAACTCTCAAGTATTAAGTAACTGGTTACAAAATACAGGGTGGCTCACTGTCGGTGGGCTCACTGCCCTAGATACAAAAACCAGCTATTACAGTTGAGAGACGGCTTACAACCGAAGTATGTATTATAAAATTGAACTGCTATAATTGCATTTGCAAATGCATGAATATAGTTCTCGTTGAAGCACAAAGATATTCAAAAATCTACACTATTCTACTATAACACATATATCAGTTCGCACTATAATCAATAAATCACTATCACATATCATATCATATTGCATCATAACCTATATTTGTTTATGCCACTTCATATATATATATACTGGATCTCCATATCCACTTAGTCAGCTTGCATTAGAGATAGAGTTGGGTGAACATGCCACACAAGATGTTGTAGATGTTAGCATAGATGCAAAAAGATATCTCAAGTTATATCGAATAGGGTCCGACCAAAAATTGTGGTACAACATTACATAGACTAAAAACTTATGTCAGTAACACCACTGCCATAACAAAGGATAAGCCAAAGGTAAGAATACCAGACCAATTAATGACATTAATGAAAAATATCAACAATCTCCCCCTTTGTCATTGATGACAAACAAAATTCTAGAATGCCAAAACTTCAAAATATAAACTCCAGAACTCCCCTTAAGATGACTATCTCTGTTTCTCAAAAGCTTTTCTATTCCTTTCTATTTTCTCCCCCTTTTGACATCAATGAACAAGGGGTGTAGAGAAGCCTTTTAGGATGTGCCAGATGCGCCACCAAAGAAAGATTGATTGATTTTATTAAGATGGGTGAACCACTTACCTTTATTATCATTCCACTGTAAAATTGCTTTGGTTAGAAGTTGTGCATGAACTTGAATGGAAGCAAGTAGAGATTTTCCATATTCAATTGAGAAAGGATCAAAGAGGGTATCCATTTGTGTCTTTAGGAGGGCACAATTCATCAGTGAAATATTGTCTGCACACATCTCTTGGAAATTGCCTAAGGGTAGAATGATGTTGTCCCATTGTTGTTGCAGTTCGAAGCATCTTTTGTGCAATTCCTCAATTGAGGATCTTCTAGAACTAGACAAGTATTCAGATAACTTGAAAGAATGGTATGCCCACCTAATCATTGACTCAATTGAGTCAAGCTCTTTCCTAATAGTGGTTGTGGCATCTAACCACTATAGGTTGTACAAATACAAAGAGTTTCCTTCCTCAAGAAGGTCTTGACCTTTCCTGATTAGCCGATGAAGATTGAAGAAGGCATTTTCACATTGATCTTTTAATTCCTACAAGAGCTCATTCCTTTCAGCTTCCTTTTCCCTATGGAGCTTTTCATCTATACAGGTAGATAAGTCCTTTGTAGCTTTGACAAGTGTTCTTAATTTATCTGTATTGCTTTTGGACTGATCTATATTACACTCTGTAATTATACTTTTGAGAGCAACAATAGCTTCCTCAATCAAATTATCTTTTTCTTCTAATTCCTTAAGCATGCCAATCTTGGCCAATGCCTGAATGGATTCAACAACTTGAAATTTCTGAAAAAGGATTAATCTTCTCAATGTTAAGAATTTTCTTGGAAGAGGTGATAGGCTGGATCATAAGTGGTGAAGCAAGTAAGCTCTTCAAAGCATCACCAAAATAGGTACCGATGGAGATGCTAGCAATTTCTTCTCTTTTCTCAGTTGTCCTTGCAACCGGTTCTTCACCTTTTTCTTGCTCTATGTTTTCTTTCTGCTTTCTGATATTAACTTCCTCTGTTGTTATCTCTTCTCCTTTTCTTCCAATTTCCTCTACTTCCTTTTTAATTCTTTCTTCTTCTCTTTCAAATTCTTTTTCCTGTTGTTCATTTGCATTCACCGGAGCATAATCTTTATCCAGAGAATGTGTATGTTCAATTTCCAGAGGATTCATATCAAGATTGTATACTTCTACATCAATGTATTCTGGTACAAGATTTGCAAAGTTTTCAATATCCAATTCCTCTTGAGAGCATGTGGGGGCAACAGATGATGGAGTAGATCCATCACCGATCAACATCCCAATATTTCTTGCCATGTCTGTAAGCTTGAAAATGACACCTGCTTTCAATTTATTTGCAACTTCTTTGTTCTCCATAAGGGTATGTTCCCTTTTCTTTGTTCTCAACCCCAACTGATTGAGTTCCTTAAAACTTGCTAAGTCTTCCTCTTTTATGAGTTTAGAAACAATGGAAATAGCTTCATTAACAATGTTCTTATCTATTTTCCTAGCATTTGCTCATATTTTATTTAGACCAACCCAAAGACTATTAGGAATATCCTCTTCGAAATTATCTATATTTCCATATAATCTTGAACAATACATAACAAATGCTTGTGTTATGTTTTATTTTCCTTTGGAAGTAGCAGAGTTGTACAAATCGCCAACCTCTTTAGAGTTTCCATCTACAAGTAGTTCAAATAAGGTATCTACATCAGGAGGATCACAAGTTACCTTTTTGGATTTCTTCTTCCGGACCTTAATTTGGTATTTATCTGGGTCTGTTTCTGTTTTAGATTCTACAACAACAAGATTAGCCTAAGTGGCTTTCACTTCTTTCTCCTTCTTGCTTGAAGTAGGTGGAGGAAGACCTTTCTTCCTCTTACTGGACGAACTTTCCATTTCTTTCGAAGGATCAACTGCTTTTTTAGAAGTACCGGATGAGCTACCAGTGGTACTCCGAGTAATTCTTCTGAGTGTTACAAGACCTTCCTCTGCCATACCTCCTTCCTTAATTGCTTTTAGAGTCCTCTATACTTTCTTATTGATTTCCTTTGAGATCTGCTCTTTTTGGATTTCTTTGAACTTTTCTTTTGTTGTGCTAAACCTCTTCTGAGAGGTGTCTACTAGACTCTCTAACAGAACTCTTGCAAGACATTCTACATATTCTACTGATACTTCATACCCCAATTTAGGTATCCACCGAGTTCTTGGTACAACAACTTCCAATACACATTTTTCAACTGTGACTATGAAAGTGATAACATCCTTATATTTGGTGACTACAAATTTAGGGATTCTATCCCGGTTGTGCATCTTATACTATAATAAAAAGAAAAATGAAGTAAATTCCATTTCTTGTGCAATAGAATTAGCATACCTCCTCATTTTCTCAACAATTTGGTGAGCAATTGGTTTCTCAGACGACCACACTACTGGACCAAGATTAGGCATTTCATGCATGAAATAGAATAGCAAGCAGAGTGCAAGGGTTCCAAACTAGAATGCGGCCTTCTTCTTGCTTCGTTTGCATTGATTTAGATTCTCAAGGAACCGCTCTCTGATGAGCTCGCATAAGTCCTAGTCCAATCCATTTACCACCATATCATATGCAGTGTAGATGGCAGTGGCTGAGTTGCAGTTATCCTTGTTGGTGTAGTAGATTTTGTTTCCAATGACCTGGGAAACATACCTCATAGTTGTATTTGTAATTGTATGAATCGCTAGAGACCTGTCATCAAAAACAACGCAAGTTAGGTTTTCAACTTCCTTTTTTTTACTGCCTTTGGTACTAGAAGAATGACAGTGTCATTCAACCCAATAACAACCTTCATTACTTCTTTGCTAATCAGATGAGATTCATCTAACCACATGAATGTTTCATGGAACCTGCTCATAGCCATTCATACCCATTTATCATCAAAATAGAAACATGGGAAATCATTCCAAACATGCAACTTCTTTTCAACTAGAACCTTATATTCAGGTTTGACATTGAAATCGTCACTAGTGAGCTCATTTATCCACACATTAACTAATCTGCTATGATTAAATTCTTCGAGCTTCGAATGTATATATGTCCTAAAATCTTCTATAGAAATGACTTTATGTAGGATTTTTGATAAATAGCTAGTCATATCATTTTCAATTGATATATTTAGATACTTCTTGAATTTAGGATGAGGTTGAGATGCCACATTGACCAAAGGAGTAGCCATAACAATAACTGTAGAGAAATAAAAAGACTTGAGAAAAATACCTCTTGTAGATACACAAACCCTAGCACACAAGTCGACTTATTTCTTTTCCTTAGCTCCTTGTGAACTTTTCACTTGAGTGATCAAAAGTGACTTGCAAGTTTTACTTTTATGCTAATTTCGTTACAAATGCACCATTTTGCATTAAATGTGCCATAACTCTTTTCACAATTCCCTATTCATTGGATGGATGTGACTTTACCGGATGTCCACAAGTTGCTTGTAATCTCCATTTATTTTTCTCTTTCTCTCCTGGGCAACAGCTAGAGAGCAGCTAATTACCAAAACAAATGTCTACTCCAGAGATGGATCCATTATCTTCTTTCATTCTCTAGATCTTCTTCATTTTGGCCTTAACTTGTTCCTTATCAATTTTCTTCGTTGGTTCAGTTGGCTTGACTGCATCAACTTTCTAGAATCTTGCAATGTGTCCAATTTTATTACAATTATAACACCTGTTGGTTTTCTTCTCTTGCCTTGACCTGCATTGGTTAGCCTTATGTCCATATGCATAACATGTATAACAATAACCACTGTAATAATTATTTCTATTTGGTTTCCTACATTGATTAGCATTGTGACCATAACCATTGCAATTATAGCATCTATTGGAGTAAGATCTAGTTTTCTCATTCATATTATTCCTGCAATTTAATGCTTTATGACCTAATTTATTACAATTAAAACAATGACCATTGAAAGAGAAGGGTTTCCTACTTACTTGTCTTCTTTGTTGGATTCAGTTTTAGCTTCTTTTACCGGTTCAGGTTCCTTCTTTTCATTAGGTTTATTGTGTGAGCATTCGCCAATTTCACAACCTAAGCCTTTCTTTTTTACTAGTGATGTTTGAACTGCTAATATTTCATCAAGCTTTTCCAAACTTGCTTTGTATTTGACCTCTTGCTTCTTTGATTCTTCTAAATCTGATTTGAGAGAAACAACTTCTTGTTACAACTTCTTGCATTATCAGATTTGTCCTTGATTAATTATTTAGATGTTCCTTGGTCTTTTCATCTTCTTCACTCTTAGCTTTCAAGTCAAGGATTGTACTATTTTCTAACTTGAGTTCATTACTGACCTCCTTATGCCTTAGCTTGAATGTCCAGATCTTATCTTTCAGTTTATGGATGCAATCATTTTCCATTTGAATAATTTCTAAGAGTTCCTTATTTTCATCTTCAATAGTTTCAAGATCTTCAAGGACATAAATGAATTCTTTTTGATCCATGGTAGATCTAGGTATCATATGTTCAACCTTCCAGATCTCCTTTGAGCTGTTAGACTCTTCTAAAGGATCTGGCTTTGATACCAATTGTTGAACATCCAAAATACTGAAAGGGGAGGGATCAATCAATAGTCCTAAAAATATTAAAACCTTTAAATAGCTGTCCACATAACATAATTAAAATTTCCAAACAAAAACAATCTAACACAACACCACATAACACCAAGTTTTTTTTACGTGGAAACCCAAGATGGTAAAAACCACGGAGAGGGTTAACTCACAAGTATTAAGTAATCGGTTAGAGAATACAGGGTGGATCACAGCCCTAGATACAAAAACCAACTATTATAGCTAAGAGACAACTTACAACTAGAGTATATATTACAAAATTGAAATGCTATAATCGCATCTGCAAATTCATGAATACAGTTCTCGCTGAAGCACAAAGATCTTCAAAACTCTACACTATTCTACTATAGTAGATATATCAGTTTGCACTATACATCAAAAAATTGCTATCACATATCATATCATATTACACCATAACCTATATTTATTTATGCCGCTTCATATATATATACTAGATCTGCATATCCACTTAGTTGGCTTGCATCAGAGATAGAGTCGGGTGAACACACTACACAAGATGTTGGAGATGTCAACATATATGGAAAAAAGATATCCCAAGTTATATCGAATATGGCTAGACCAAAAATTATGGTACAACATTGCATAGACTAAAAAATTATGCCGGTAACACTGCTACTGGAACAAAGGATAAGCTAGAGGTAAGAATACCAGACCGGTTAATGACATCAATGACAAATATCAACAATAAACACATGTGAAAAATGAAGAGGTTATCAGATCTCTATAACCCCTTTTTGATTTTCTAGATTGTTCAAAATGCAAGAGAAGAGCATACAAGATTTTACAAGATCTTACATAAGAAATCAAACTCTCAATTAGGAATATACAAACTCATAATTCTCAAAACAAAATCTCTAATACCATGCTAGAAATCTAAAATAAATTGATAACCTAAAGAGCTTCATAAGAGGAATTCTAAGCTACATAAATTGGAAAAATATAAACAATACAAACTGGTGAATCTGAGAGATATGCAATGTCAAAGTGACAATAATGCGTTAAGAGCTTCCAAGATACAAAATACAAGGTAAGTAGTGAGTTTATATAGAACTAAAGAGAAGATGGAGGTGGGAAACCAACCAATAGGAAGTGACCACCAATAACCATCAATATTAAATAAAGTGATGAAAATAATAAATGTTCCAACCTTTTAGGATGGGGACACCTCATACCTTATCTCCTAGTTATTAAATAATTAACTCACTTTATTATCCTAAGCATTAAGCTTAACAAAGTGTAGGAAGAACCTATGACTAAGGGAAAATAAATTAACGCACTAGGAAAATAAAAACCTACACCAACACAATTCTCCTACCACATTTCAAATGTTTGTATTGAGCATTTTTTCTAATCTTTCCCATGAATGTATGGAAGTTTTGTAGTGAAAAAAAATGTACCCCTTTACATTTTCTCACTTTGTTTGCCTCTCCTTAATTAATTAGACTTAATTAAGCCTCTAATTGACCCAATTATGCATTGAAAAGCCTAATTAATCTCATTTTCTAAAAAGAGAACTTGCATTAAACAATTGCAAACATCAAATTACACATCTTGGAAAATGTGTCCTAGGTTTGGGGCCTAGGACCCATTCGCCCAATGGTGAATGGGTCCTCCTTAGACTTAGTACCCCATTTTTTAATATGTTTTTAGCGGTATTTTTATGATTCAAATTCAAATTGTAATTGTCAGTCTTTGATGTTTAATTATTGGGAAATTAGAAAATTACCTATAAATACAAGGTCTTTTTATCAATTCAAATCCTAGAAGCAAGAAAGAATTAAGAGGAAACTTTCACAAGAGCAAAAATTATTGTCAAGAGCCTTCAAGAGCGGGTTTATTAGTCTTCTACATCAACATTCAAGATCTCAAGCATCATGCCAAATTTATTTGCAATCATGCATGTTTTTGGAGCTAACATTGTGATGTAGGTTTCAAGCATTCAAACATCAAATCAAGTGTCAAATCAAGCATCCAATCAAGCCATTTCATGCAAGATCTAATCTTTGGAGTGATGTGTTAGACTTCAGTCCTCCAAGGGTAGCTATTAAAGAGTTTGATGAGTTGCATCAAGCTAGTTTTCATTCATTATTCCTTCTTTTTATCATTATTTCATTTCAAGGTTTAATTACCAAAATGGGGTTTAACCAAGGTAAACCCCTATTCACCAAAAACAAACATTTTTTCCCTCATTTTATTTGTAGATTTGTAGGTGAAGAAGGATTTAAGATTGATCAAAAGTGCAATTTTGCAAAGTTATCAAAGTTTTCAAGACACAAAATCTTACTTGCATAATTTATTTTTTGACTCTCTGACAGTGAGATTAAGAGCAATTAGGAGTGTAGATCCAGGAGCAAAGGATTGTGAAATCAGATTTTGGATCCCTATAGCAAGACCCATTCGCTGAATTTGTCCCAAGAAGACACTCAACATCAACTTTTGGTGACTAGTACACATCAACTTACCCTTCTTAGATCTATTAGAAGTCTGATGTTTCTAATTGTGTTAAGCTTTAAATTGATGATTCAAGTTTCGCATTGCATAATTGAGTTCATTTAGTATTTTTAGTTTTTCTCCTCAAAGTGCATTTCTGGCATATTTACCCCATCTTGTCATAAAAAAAATAGCCAAGATCTCCAATAGGGTCGACTAACCTAAGGGTTGAAAGTCAATCCTACCTTTGGGGATCTCCTTTTCCTAATGAAATAAGGAAGATAGGTGCATTACATATTCAATCACCCCATTTTTCCATACCCTATTTTCTTTCATTTCATTTTGGTGAACCTAACATTGTAACATCTAAAATTCTGAAATTGGAGGTCATTAAAACCCTAGATCTAGGATTTGCATTAGTTTGCATTGAAATTGCATTAATTGGAATTCTATTTAGGGTTATCAAAATTTCTTTAGTTTCCATCTCATTTAGGGCTTTAAATTTGTATTTTAAATTGTTTAAAATCTAAAAAATCCAAAAAAATACATGCATATTACATTGATTTTGCATAGTAATTTCATATTAGTGTATTTTCAATCATTTACATTAACAAATTTGGTCAAAATTGCATTTCAAAAAGTGTCACTTTGTTCATCATTTGTTACTAATTTTATTTGCATTACGACACCTAAATCTAAAAAAATTTGTCACTAAGACCACAATCTGCAACTTGAAACTGGGAATTCAAACATTGAAAGAAATTCAAACTTTCATTTTTTCAGATCCTTGACCTAGGAATCATTCACCCTAGGGTGAATCAATCGTTGTATAGGTTTATTTTCAAAATTTTGGGCATCAATTTTTCTTTGTTTGCTTTGTTTTCTTTTGCTATTAAATCTATGTTTTAGTTTCAAAAAATAAAAAAAATTGTACTTGCATTAAGTTTAATTTTTCAAATTAAGGCATTGTTTGAAATCAAAATTGGCATTAAAATACATCATTTTCAAGTTTTTTCATAGCATAGTTAGTAGATTATCTTGTTTCAAATTTGAAATTTACAAAATCTTTCTATGTACTTGCATTGTGATTCATACTTTTGGGTGTTTATTGCATTTTAATAGTGCCCTTTCTCCATTTTGGGTGCACTTAGATTTTGTGAAACTTGCATGAGCTTCACAACCTAGTGTCCTATTACCAATACTCTAGTAAGACGTATTTTGAGACTCATGCCATCCCATGCTACTACATCCGTCATGGATCTTGAGTTTTCCAACTCTTTCACTCATAGTGTTGATACTAGTCAACTCATTATGGACCATAGCTTTGATATCGCATTTCCCATGACCAATTTACCCACAACTAATGTGACTGATGTTGACACAATGGTTCCTAGTGTCCCTCGAGAAAAGCTAAAACAAATGGATGAAGCCTGAGAAAAATTGCAAAACTTTGTGAGTGTTGAATACATTGTTGATACTATGGTTCTTGTCATAGATAACACAAGGAAAATTCTTGATAATGAACAAGGAATAGAAATTGTGCATATCCTAGCTCATATAATCGACAATCATGTTCTGACAATGGCTAATTGTGCTCAATCTTTGGGATACACTCAAATTCAAGGTGGGAATCCAATTCATCCTTCTACAATTGTGGCCTCTATTCCTACATACACTCATCCAATTGTTACAACAAGAAGGAAACCCACTAGCAATGCCAATACAACCTTAGGTATTTCCATTGGGAATCACTTTAGCTTTGTGATTCAAATATCATATCTCCTAATCCATCTCCCATCACAAACTTACAATTCACTTGTCCTCCAAATAAATATACACCTCCACCTTATTCACCTCCATCTCAAAGCACAACCAATGATTTCGTCCTTAACCAACTCTTACAAAATGTTTCATCCCTCCAACAACAAATTTTCACATTGAACCAAAATCAAAATGGCCAACCTTCACAATATGTCAAACGAAATCCATTATCCTTGGAGATATTGATAGCACAAATTCCACCAGGTATGGAGATTCCTAGATTTGAGAGATATGGTGGAAAAGGAGATCCTAATAACCATGTCTCAACATACACAACCTTATGTAGTGACTTTATTTTTAAAGACAAGCTCTTGGCTAAAATTTTCCCTAGGTCCTTGAAATATACAACCTTGGAATAATTTTTCTATTTACCAAATAGCTCAATTAGTTCTTTCAATGAGCTTGTTGATGCATTTCTCAACCATTTCCAAGTGCACATTGGTCCCAAGATGACCTTAGTTGATTTAATGAAGTGTAAACAAAAGGATGATGAAAAGACCACTAATTTTATAGCACAATACCAATTTCTTTACTCACAAATCAACATTAAGATTCCTAATGTCGATCTTCAAAGAATTTTCATTAAAAAATTTCAAGACAAAATCCAAGACAAGCTTGGGATGATGAAATTTCCCTCCTTTACACATTTGTGCATGACTCATCATGAATACCATAATTCAACTAGTCATCGTGAAGTAAAAAATCCTTCTAACCATCTTGAGAAATCTGAATTCATGCCCCATAACAATTTCCAATCATTCAAGAAACAAAATAAGAGCTTTTTTACAAATAAATCCACCCCAAACAAGTCAACATGTTGACTCTTAAGTAGCTGCAATAAAAACAACAAATCCATATCAATTCTGTGAAAGTAGACAATTTACCTCGTTACTTGATACCCTCCATTCCATAATGTTGAAACTTTTGAGTAAGAACCTAATTACCGTACCTCTAGCTAGAAACCCTGATCCCATAAAGCCCTTACCTTCAAACTACAATCCCAATGCCTTTTTGTCATTCTCATCGACAAAATGGATATGATACAGAGAAATGTAAGCATAAACATATTGTGAAAGACCTCATTGATTCTAATCACATCTAGATTGGTGGTGTCAATGATCAAGGAAATAAGTCTGTTGTACCACCCAACCAAAATTTGCAAATCTTTACCAACCCCATGCCAAATCATAGTATATCTTTTGTGAAAGCTAGTGATACCAAGAATGATGTGACAAATGTTCACAAAATTTAAGATATAAATGATGACAATATCAGTGATAATGAAGAAGACTTACAAGACATGGTCGGCTTCATTGACATTTAACCTCGTAAGGGCCAAACCAACTTATTTATGAACATTTCTTTCTCACAAAATGACATAATCAAACATGCACCCAATGGTCTTCTTTACATCATTGGAAGAATCAATGAAGATCCTACTAATGGGATATTAATTGATCTCGTGTGTGTAGAGAATGTGATTATCGAGGAATTATTATTGGTGCATGAACTTTATCAAGATTCTTATGAAGAACCAAAAGCATGGATCAAAACACATAATGGTTTTTCTTTCCCTACGATAGGTTCGATCACTCTTCCTTTAAAAGTTGAACCGAAACAATTGAATTTATGATTCTCTATCATCCCATAATTAGACCAATTTTGTGTGAATTTTGGTTATCCACAACTATGCTCCATGGATGTTGTCCCATCATTAGCGCATAAATGTTTAAAATTTCCATTTGGCAATGATATATTTACTATGCATCACAGTGGCTTTAATCATGTATCTTCCCTTGGGAATTTCTCATTGGATTTCTTTTGGCTTGAATGCATGGAACCTATTAAGCCTCATGAGGAATTATTTTTCAAATATTATCAAAATTTCAAGGCAAAGTGCATAACAAAATTATCCCTTAGCAACATGCCTCAACCCATGATTGAGCCTCCTATCATTGATGAAACCATGATTGAACTAAAATCCCTTCCAAGTAACCAAGACAAACCCATGACAAATCCTCCACCTATTTCCTATAAAAGACTAATAGATAACCATACAAGTCTCATTGTACCTCCTAAGATTAAACAAGTTTATAAAGCTAAAGTGAAAGTGGTTGAACAACCTTCTATGGTTCCTTTTGTTCCTCCCTTGCAGGAAGAAAGAAACATATGGTTGATAAAGCCTCTCCTGCACAATCGCAACTTGAAAATCATGCAAGAAGAAATAGAAATGCTAAAGAGCATAGGCATAGACATCGTGCTAATGCTCGTTAGTTAGAAGAAAAGAACAAAAATGAAAATCAAGATCAAATATCAATTGAGGCAAAGAATGACGATTCTCTACCTTTGCAACAATAATAACATGAAACTTCAATGCAAATAATCATTAGGCCTCCTATTATGATTAACATGGAAGATGATGAGATTTTTGATATTGATGAGGAAGTGCAGAATGAGTTGAATTTATTGTTTTCCTCCTCTGTGAGCTTAGATGATCACAACCGTGATGATCCTCCTATAAAGAGTGACTCACCATATATTGAACTTGGTGGTGCTCCTAATACAACACTTGTCATTGTCCCTTTGGCTAGTTTTTCGCCTTCCACATATGATGAACAAGATTGGGATGCTGACGACCTACCATAGGTTGACTCGCATCTACTATTCTAGTCTTTTCTTTATTTTTCTTTTCATGTTCTTTGTGATTCCATGTGTGTAATGTGATCCACCATATAGTGCTACTTGGAAAATATTTATATGTTTGTGAGCCTACTTTGGATGACCCTTGTCACTTTGTTGGTGCAAGGATACAAAGGAAGTAAATCTGTCATGATATTCCTCTATTTGTACCTTCATTCTTCTATATGTCATACACCTTTATTTTTCACTTATCTTGTGTTTTCCTTTTGGAGATGATGCAAGGCATTGAAACATTTAGATCTCTTCCATGTTGACCCAAAATCTTTCCTCTATTTTCACTCTCTATGTGTCATTCTTCCTTTGTGCTTGTTGTTCCATGAGTTATTTGGGGAATGATGACAATTTCAAGCTCAATTATATCATAGTAGGAAAGACATAACACCGACCCTAAACTTGTGGATCCCTTATGTGTTATCTTAGTATTGCATATGGGGGGAAACCTTCCTTTCATGATGTAGCTCTACTTGGAAACATATGTTTTACATAGGTCTTTGTATTGGCATTTATTGTGTTCTTCTTTAAAGTAATTTCTCATAGTATGGTGTTTAGAAATTCCTTTAAACTGGGGGCATGCATGTCCCCACTCATTGTTTGCTTCAAAGTATGGTCTTCTTGCTTCAAGTGATGTGTCTTATTTGTGACATTTGGTTTTATTTCCTTCAAGAATGTGACCTTTCTTGGCATATGACCTTCCTCTTAGTGGTAATGCTACAACTTGCATTCCCTAAGTTGTGAATTTTTATCCTCAACTAGTCCTCTCTTGGTGACATTGAGCATGATGTTCCCTAAGGTGAGACCTTTCATGAACTAAGAAAAACCCATTTTACTATCTTAGCATATTATATTTACAACTTTTTCATGGCCACCAAGCATAACACAACCTGCTTGCTAGTGGAGCCTTTTTGTTTTTCATGAGTGTCTGGCATAATGCAACTTGCTAGCCTTGTGTAACCTTTTTGTGTGGCACCTTATCAAGCTTATCAAGAGGTATAAATTTTAGTATGGTTGGCATATGGGAGCTTGTAGACCTGGCATGACTTTCCCATAAACCACCTTTTTGGGGCTCACCTAGTGGACACCAGATTTCACTAGCCCTCATGAGTATATTTTGTTTGCATAGTGGACAATGGGTTTTCACTTATGAACATTTTTTTATGGACAACAACACAATTGTAGCTAGTCCATATTTTATTTTTGCATTAATTTTGACATTGCATGAATATGCATATTTTGTTGCTATTGCAAGCATGTGTCTCTTTGTGCTTATGTTGGTTTGCCATAGGATCTTGATCCTAGGGGCTTGATCATCCTCCTTGATCTTTGTCATCATATCCCATCAAAATTTGAGGACTTAGACCTCTCTTGACTTATTTGTCTACTTTAGTGAGTTTGAGCATAGGACTCATCCTCTCACTAAAGTGGGGGCTACATATAGTGACAAAAATGTACTTTACATTTTCTCACTTTGTTTGCCTCCCCTTAATTAATTATACTTAATTAGGCCTCTAATTGACCCAATTATGCATTTAAAATCCTAATTAATCTTGTTTTCTGAAAGAGAAACCTACATTTAAACAATTGCAAACATCAAATTACACACCTTGGAAAATGTGTGTCCTAGGTTTAGGGCTTGGGACCCATTCACCCAAGGGCGAATGGGTCCTCCTTAGACTTAGGACTCCATTTTTTAATATGTTTTTGGCGATATTTTTATGATTCAAATTCAAATTGCAATTGTAGGCCTTTGATGTTTAATTATTAGGAAATTAGAAAATTACTTATAAATACAAGGTCTTTTTATCAATTAAAATCCTAGAAGCAAGAAAGAATTAAGATGAAAATTTTACAAGAGCAAAAATTATTGTCAAGAGCCTTCAAAAGTAGATTTATTAGTCTTCTACATTAGCATTCAAGATCTCAAGCATCATATCAGAGTTATTTGCAATCATGCATGTTTTTGGAGCTACCATTGTGATGTAGGTCTCAAGCATTTAAGCATCAAATCAAGTGTCAAATCAAGCATCCAATCAAGCCATTTCATGCAAGATCTAATATTTGGAGTGATATGTTAGACTTTAGTCCTCTAAGGGCGAACATTAAAGGGTTTGGAAAGTTGCAACAAGCTAGTGTTCATTCATCATTCTTTCTTCTTATCATTATTTTATTTCAAGGTTTAATTATCAAAATGGGATTTAACCAAGGTAAACCATCTATTCACCAAAAATAAACAAATTTTCCCTCTCTTTGTATTTGTAGATTTGTAGGTAAAGAAGGATTGAAGATTGATCCAAAGTATAATTTTGCAAAGTTTTCAAATATGTCATCAAAGTTGTCAAGACATAGAATCTTGCAAAATTTATTTCTGACTTTCTGATAGTCATATCTAGAACAATCAAGAGTGTAGATCCATGAGCAAAGGACTATTAAGTTACATTTTGGATCCCTGTAGTAGGACCCATTCACCGTAGGGTGAATCTATCCCAGGAAGACACTGAACAACAACTTTTGGTGACTGGTACACATCAACTTACCCTTCTCAGATCTACTAGATTTTTGTTGTTTCTAATTGTTTTATGCATTAAATTGATGATTCAAGTTTCACATTGCATAATTGAGTTCATTTGGTATTTTTAGTTTTTCTCCCCAAAGTGCATTTTAGGCATATTTACCCCATCTTGTCATAAGGAAAATAACCAATATTTCCAATAGGGTTGACTCACCTAAGGGTTGAAATTCAATCCTACCTTTGGGGATCTCTTTTTCCTAGTGTTCAACAAGAAAGATAGGTGCATCACATATTCAATCAACCCATTTTTCCATAATCTATTTTTCTACATTTCAAGTTTATACAAATAGCTTCCCAACATATGACAACACATGAGAAGATGTTAAATGTTAGGAAAAGGTGTGTTTTCCACCTTGTATAATGTTATAATGTAATATTTATTTATTATGTGGTGTACCTAGGAGATCTAGGGATGTGTGCATCACATGGGTTAGCATTCTGGGGGCCACTTTAGGTGTTGTATGTAGCATTAGATCAAATATTTAATACGGGTTGCACATAAGAAGAATATTCAATGTTGGAAAAACATAGTACCAAGAATTAAATATGGGGATTAATTATTTTTTAAGCTCATGGTATTAGTCGACACATGGTTTTATGTAATACCAATTGGTGATTTTATGTGATTTTGTTTTTATAAAAGCTGTAAGGCCCCACCTCGCATGTGATTGATACAACCCTAATTTGATAAATGCTTTTCCTAAATAGGTGGTTAGATATATTGATGGAAATAAATAAGGTGATTGACATCATGTTTTATTGTCACTAATATGAAGGTGTTATACACTCATAATTTGTGGAATATGAATTGAAGTTATAAATGGGTTATTGTATAGTTAAATTTTGGGATATTCATTTAGATAGATTGAAGGTTGTAAATAAAGTGATTTTGTGTGTCATGTTGGCAATATTATTGATGTTGTTGGTAAACGTGTTGGAAGTTAAGCATCTCTCTTTCTTTGAAACATCGTGAGGAGAATGTATTTAAATTAGGATGAAATTGAATAAGCTTTATATATGGCCTATAATAGGGGGTCAATAACCCTTGAATTTTATTATGATTTATCATCATCATTCTATTTAATGAAGATGTATGCATATGTAAATTATTACATATGATTTGAAATTATAAGATAGATTGTTGTGTCATATTATATTTTTATGAGTAATTAGCTATGCAAATGGTTCAAAACTAAAGCTATGAGGATTTGATTAACAACTAATGTGATTTATTATTGTGGTCTAACTATAATTAGGGTTGTGTTGTGCAAAAGAGTAAGTGCATCAATAGGAGAAAGGAAGAACATCTATACCAAATTAGATACTTCTTTAAGAAGTTATAATTTTAACCCTTGTAGAATCAAGAAGTAATAAGGTACAAATTATTGGTTAATTATGGTTTTGAGGTGTAATGATATGAATCAAGATCAAATATGATTTGCAAGGTATTTATTGTTAAGCTATGTGATTTTATGGGTGTGTAAGTGGGGGTTAGGGTTTGGAAAACCTTATTTAGGTTTAAAATTCAGATGGACCATTGAATAGGTCTTTATAGGGTAAGGTTTGATGAATTTTTTGGTTTTAAATACAAAAATAGACCCCTAAGGTCTATACCCTTGAGGTGGGGGGAAATTGGATACACAATACAAATCCTAAGACTTGATTTACCCCTCCAAAATTCCTCATTAATATGAGTGACAAGTTTGGAGGTTGATGGCGATAGATGGATTGAGGGTACCAAACTCACCCCATACCTCATTTATGAGTGAAGACTTGGGGAGGGATGGGGTGTCCTTGTGTTTGTCCCCTCTTTATTAAGGAAAATACCATTATGGAGAATGGATGGGAAGGTGACAAGTGTCACCTCCCCATCCAAGCTTTTCAATTTGAAGCTTCTTTATATCCTAGTTGTGAAGGAAGGAGGTTTTGTTACCCACTTCTCTTTTTGGAGAATTATTGTTGAGTAATTTAAGGAGGAGAGAGAGTTGGGAGGAAGGAGTCCTTGTTATGGAAATAAAGGCCAATATGCATAGGTTTGGAAAGATAAGTTTTCTAATTCCCTCTACTCTTTGTTTATGCATTGTAACATAGAGATTGTTTTGGAAGTTTGTGGTTGATTAAGACAAGAAAAATCTGAAATATGGAGTTGTGTGAGTGATATCCTTAAATCTAAGTGAACCTTGTAGTTGATATGAACAATTTTGATGTATATTATTTTAAACTCTTTGAGGTGTATGTGAAGACCCCATTATCTTGGGTCTATATGAATGTTCTTGCTCGGGGGTTCGACTAGAGCCCATAAGGATTCATGATGCCAATATGGTTGGGTGGAGAGAAATTCTTTATTCATTGGCATGCAAATCATGTATTTTCTCAATATTATTTGTAACAGAGCAAGTTCTTATTTATTGGAATATTGCACATTATATTTCTAAACATTATGTGTAATATTGAAAGTTAATCATCTTGTTGTAAAGAAAAAAAAGAGATGGAATAGAGTATGTTCCTATTATTGGCATCTTATCTACTTATATTTCTTAGATTTTCCTTTGGAGAAAATATTGGGAGTAAATTGCTACACAAGTATCTCTTGCAGCCTTATAAGTCAAGTATTAATGTGTTTGTAACTTCTTATCTGGGATGAAGAGGAGAAATTTGTCATTTAAGTTCTAATTAAGGGAAAAATAGGTTTTGAATGGGCCCAAAACCATTTACAACAGGTTTTGAATGGACCTGAAACCATTTACAATAGCTTTTGAATGGACCCAAAACCAGTAACAAGAAGGTTTTGATAGGGAACCAAAACCCAACCGAAAAAATAACGCTGCATAAAGTTACAAATAGACAACTAGTATCCAAACAACAACATGACTAAAATAGCACAAGGTTAAGCAGGCAACCTTGACCCAAAATACTAGGAACAGGGACCTAGAACCCAATTAGAACAAAAGAATTGCTTGAGTCAGTCAGGTAACAAAACATGACACAAAAACCACTTGGAACAGCTACGCAACCATCAATCTTTAACAACCAAACTGGAGCAAAAACTTAACAACAAAACCCATAAAATCCAAACTCCCTACCTCAATAGGGAGGTTAGAAATTAGAACTAAACACTGAAGAGCAACATTCTTTACATGGATCCTATCCTCCCAAACCACCAACCCAACCTATACCTCAATAAGAAAGGGCTCCCCTCTATAGGATAGGATGAAAGGAAAACCTTTGCCACTGAAGAAAGAACTTCCCACTAGGACCACAACACCCCTCTCCATCTCAATAGGAGAGGTCTCTGCCTCAGAAGAAGCAATCTCCACCTCCATAGAAGATAACCACCATGGAACCAGAAAGAAAGAAGTAGCCCCCAAAGAAAGGCATGACATTACATCCTTTTGTAAAGCAGCAAACATGAGCATGGAAGAAGCGAGAGAACACATCTCAACCAAAAACCAAGAGAAGAGAAACTATTGATCCAAGAGCATAAACATTTGAAGAAGCTCAGAAGTCAGAGCCATTAAGCATAAGATAGGAAGCCACCAACCTACAATACAACATTTTACAACAGGAACACTACCAAACCAAACTGCACCAACACCATTAGAATAACAAGGATCTCCACCTTAAAAACAGAGGGAGTAGACACCCCTCCAAACCATGAACACCTAGGGCTAGACATAGATCATAGTATACAACCCATACAAGAGAACAATCATAGAGAACAACAAAAATTCCTTTGATAAAAACACAAACCCCTTCCACAAATGAAGCATTAAAAACCAAAAGGGGCACTAAACCATCCAATCTCTTAAGGGACACCTTTTTCCCTCCAGGAAAACACTTCTAAAGTAGTATGGAGGGAAAAAAACCACTCCACAACAACCTCCAGAGCAAAAAAAACTTTAAAGCCCAACCTCTTGAGGCCCACCAACCCCATGACAACCAAAAGCTACCAAGGAAACTGTGAAAGTAGAGCACCAAAGGGAAAAATCCCATCCCCCAATTGAAATAGACACTCCCAACAAGAATAAATCCATTTACAACACCATCGTCTGAGAGTCTCCAAAAGCGAAAGAAAACTTACTAGCTTAAACTGGTAAGTCTAGAAGAGGATCTAAAGATCACTGAACCCCACAAGTTGCAACAAGAACACGAGCAACCAACACTAAACACAGACTGAAGCACCTCCCCAACACAAGAATAGACAAAGAGATCTAGGGAAGCTTCCTTACGAAAAGAAAGAACAAGTCTACTCCAAAAATAGATGTAGGAAAGAACAAAAGCCTGAGCCCCAACAATCTCACCCAATTGGCATCTAGCAAGAGCCTCAGTCGACCACAAATGTAAGCAATAAAACCAAACAACTAACACAACAAAGCCAACTCAACACGGAGGGAGAAGAGACCACACAAACCCAGGCACAAAATCTACATCCTCATTGTCAGAATCTGCCCCTCCGTCTCCATCTCCATTAGAAGAATTCAAATCACCAACTTCACTCCTCTTCTCACCCACACGCTCCATAATATTGTATTATCCAAATATTAAATGTGTCATTTAATTTATGTATTACGTAAGAAAGGGATTTATTTATGTGGTACAAGTAAAAAGGGTTGATCTTATTATAGTAGTATTTCCAATGCTTTAAAGGATATTAAATTTCTTCTCTACAATCTTGACATTTAAAATAGAGTTAGAGAAAATATAAACTCATGTAAAATAGATGTGAATATGGCTTCTCTAAAACACTTCAAATTTATTATCTCATTCTTAAATAATCAATTTATAAGAAAAAAAGTGTGTACCTACACTATGTTTGAATTTTACTAGCAAGTTTATTTTTTTTAGAAAAAAGAGAGGGAATTAAATACATATATATATATATGTTTTATAAACATTTATTTTAAATATAATATTATATATGTGTATTTCACCAAATACATATAAATGTTTATATATAGTTTAAAACTAAGTATATCAAATAATGTGTTTTTTTAAAAAATGTTTGACAATAAAATATTATATATTTTATATTATAATTATAAATGTTTAAATAAAATATGGTATAATAAATGTTTTAATAACAAATTAAAATAAAATTCAAAGGATTAAAAGTAAATTTTTAAAAAAAATTGAAAAGGGAAGGGGCGACATCTAAGTTTCCCTACTCCTGACCCCTCCACTGGGGAGCGCTCTCCCCATGAGGAGCCACTATTCCCATGGGGGTCATGACCCCTTAAGGGGGTTGCGACCTCCTGTGAGGGGGTCATGGTGGGGGGATAAACCCCCACTATAAACCATTTTTTAAAAAAACAAGTCAATTAAAATTTTATAGTTTGTATTTTTTTATAAACCCTTATAAAAATTTGTCTTTGAAGTATGGACAAAATAAATAAATAAATAAATAAAAACATTGGGGTGGCAAGGGCTCCCTACCTGCCATTGTAAAATTCTCCCTGTTACATACAACCTACAAATTTGTACAAGGTAAAAATATATGTACAAGTATATATCCACAAACATTCAATTGAAATTGGGAAAAAAAGTTAAAAGGATAGTATATAATGGAAACTTGCAAAATATTCCAAGCATATATGACAATTAGATAAATATAAGAAACAAGTTTTTAGAGAAATGAGAATGCACATGGAATCCATGGAAATTTCATGTATATATAAAAACTAACATTCCTCCTCAATTCTTCTCCACAACCTGCACATACAAATAGAGAATAAATGAAAGAAAGATGAGTTTTATAAGAATCCTTATGAAATTAGGGTTATTTTAGTTGCCCTTGGAATCCAATGGCTAAGATTAAACAAATCTAATGGCCAAGATTAAATGCACATTCCATAACTTCAAACTTTTTATTGCTTTAATTAAACTTGTTTAATTATTAATTATTTCATGGTGGGAGACAATGGCATTAGGACCCTCAACTTTAAGTTATGATTTAAAGTTACTTTCATAATATTTGAATGTGCACTATGAGACTTAATAAATTAATTTGAGTCACTTTTTGGAGTACTTAAGATAATCTTTTGCCTTTATAAAATTTTACTTTAAGTGACACTTTATGGATATAAATGATTTTATCTATTTAAATCCAAAGTCATCTAAGAATTTAATCAACCTATGTGATCTTATAATATTAAATCAATTTATATAAGTTAAATTTACCTTTGTAATAATTAATTAAGGACCTTTGAACTTAAAGATTATTCAAAGTGATGCTTTAATGGTTCAAAGTAATTTCAGTTATTTAGATTAAAATCCAAGATCTTCATAAGGCTAACTATTTCCTTGAAATTTTGTGGCATTAAAATTAAATTAATGGGTTAATTTGAATCTCTTTAAATTTGGATAAAGATAATGGTCTATTTGAGTATTAAACCTTTGTCAATTTTTTTTTTTTATTTAATTAAATGATAATGAATCAAATATTAGTAAAATTAAACCTAGAGGGGCTAGTCTTATTATTAAAAATACATTTATTAAGTAAATTAATTATTTTAATGGAAGAAAGAGACCTTCACAAGGGTAAACTAAAATTAAACCCTTAAGTAAATTAATTATTTTAATGGAAGAAAGAGACCTTCATAAGGGTAAACTAAAATTAAATCCCTTATAATATCACAAAATTTTAAAGGGAATGATTTATAATTAACATGGTAAAATTGATAAGGATATATCACATTATCAAATGAGATATTATATAATAAACCATCAATTCATTTAGATCAAAGAAATCATGGGTGATTGATGTGTCATTACTCCTGAAAATTTGAGATGACTAAGCCCTATACCGATTAAGAGCAAGGCCAAATTTAAGAAACTAAACACTAATGAATTTAATGAGTATTAAATATTTATTAAACTATCCTAGGAAAATGGTAACCTTAAGAGATTAATATTTAACAAAAGGAGATGTTTAATTCTTGAAATTTATTCATGTGTAAATGTATGCTTTCCTATTAAGGGGTTATAAAATTAAAATATTGTTAAACCTAATTTATTCAACTTATGAAATTTGGGGATATCGTCATGTCCTGAGTAATGGGATGAATGAGTATTTAAAAATTCAATAAATGAACTAGATGAACTTGAGTAATACCAATCAAATGAATATCTGATCCTTGTCAAATTTATCTTAACCTAAGGTGTATTAATACACACTAATGTTGTTTGGGTATGTAGGAATCATTGATCCCTCACATAATATGGGCTCAATTTAGTTAGCTTACCTTGAGGAGGAAGAATTTAACGTATTGGTATATTTAAGTAAGTTAGGTAAGGAATAGATGTTAATATCTTATCCTTTCAAAGTGAAACTTTTATAACCACATTATGCTTAAATTAAATAACTAGATCAAAACAACTTTAAGGACAGTCTCCTTAGAACTCAATGACCATTTAGCCTTTATTAAACTCGATTAAACCTAATGGGCATTTGAACTAAAATTGGTTAACCCTTAGTTCCAATAACTTAGTATTATGAGACTCACCTTATTCAATCTGACTCATGTTAACCTAGTCGGCACTAGGAGGGGATATTTATCAAGTTTGTAGGTAAGACCTAATAGAACTTGGCCTATGAGTTATGTATAGATAACTTTAGCACCTAATTTAAGTAGTGACTTCACAAAAGTGTACAACTCATATCATGTTAGTGCTACACCTCAAACACTTAGAGTGATAATTAGCTTAATGTTTTTGTAACTAAAAAATTATTGGGTTTTCTTAGCAAAAATTTTGGGCATGAAAAAAGCAACCACATGGGTAGTTGTCTAATGTTGGCTAGTTGCCTTGGCTATTTGGATAAGGGATTGAGAGTATCTCTTGTTAGCATTTGTGAGGGTCGAAGCATGACATGTGATGTGTGGTTACATGTTTTTTCACATGGAGTGCTTATAGAGAGTTTGTGTTTCAAAGGTATTCATGGAGACTCTGAAGATGTATTGTAATATTTATTATTGAATAATACATGAGTGATGGATGCTTTTGGAGGTTGAGTTTTTCCCTCTTGAGGCTTTTCCCAAGGTATATCTTACGTAATCTTTGATAGTATGTTGTTTATTCTTTTGTATATGGATTTTGAGTACTTGTTTGCATATATTTCTATTGGAAGAATGGAGAAGATCAATATATATGTTGCATTGATGTCACCATGTTGTTTATGGTATTAGATTGGTCTAGTACCTTGAACTAGTGTGCAAAACAAGTTTACTTCCTCTGGTGGTAGATCAGGTATTTTGGTCTGCATATTCCCTCTGGTAATCATTAGTGTTTAAGATTTTAAAAAGTGGCTTATGATCACTTGAAGCGTGTATGTATGTATTTTTCATATGATCATATGATTGGTTGGTGTATTGGAATTGAATTTGGAAATTGCATTTTGATATTAGGTTAATCATGGTTGACCTAATAATCAGTTAATAGTTTAATGTGTACTGTGGATATATGTGCGACCTATCTTTGGTCCATGCCAACATATTGTAGTGTATTATACACTTGGATTACTTTCAGAGAAGCTTTGTATGAAGCTGATAGTTACCTTTTTGAATTGCATCCAATTAGGCTGACCTAATTGATTCTTGTGGATAGATCGAGTATATATATGTTGAATAGTTTTTGAAGATGGAGAGTAATCGATGAAACAGTAGTGAATATGAAAGTGAAGAAGAGAGAAAATGATGAAGTGTGTTAAGTCAGCCTATTGAGCATCACTAGAACTGCATCAACACTTGTTAGGTGCACTCTTTTCAATTCATTTTGGCTGTGAAGCCCATTGTTTTGTAAATCTTTTTGTAGGCAGCGAGCCTCCTTGTAAGCAGTGAGCTTTTGTACCAAGATAGTGTGTCCTTTTAGGGCAGTGAGCCTTATACATTTAGTTTTGGAACTACTTTATATTGTGAGTTAATCCTCACCACAATTTTTCCCTCATTGGGTTTTCCATGTAAAATCTGGTGTTCAATGTGTTGATTTTACTTTCTATTTTTTGTATTTCATGCTCATGCTTAATAACAAAAGTGTAGTTTTGAAATTGACAAGTGTTGAAGTTTTGAGTTTAAATTTGGTGATAATTGATTGACCCCCCTCTTAGTTGTCCTGCACCTATTAACAATTGGTACCAGAGCTTTGGTTCCTTGGTTTAGAGCTTAACCGCTTAAGGTAGATCTTGAAGGTTGATCAAATGGATGATAAAGAAGAACTCTGAACTGCACTTGAGGATCTTGACAAAGTTGAAAATGAAAATAGAGATTTGAAAGAAAATATTGATGATGCAAATGAATGTTTCTAGAAGTTGAAAGAACAATTAAATAAATTCAAGGAAAGACACAAAGAAGTGAGTGAGCAGCTGAAACAAGAGATAATTGGAATAAAAGTGCTTGTAGAAGAAAAGAAGAGAATTGAAGAATTTTTGAATACAATGGTACAAAATAAGTCTGATGAATGCTCTAAACTTGAACAGGAGGTAGTAAACTTGAGAGTAGAACTGGAGAAGGAAAAACTCTATGAGAATAATTTCAGATCTAGTTTTGATAAGCTTGGAGAACTACTTGCAGGATAGAAAACAAGTAAAGAAAAAGGTGGCTTGGGAAATGATGCAGGTGAAATTTTGCAAGGAGACCCCTTGTGAGACAACCTAATGCACAAAGGTATCCCTATTTCAATGGTATTTTTTTTTTCCTATAATAAATATGGTCACAAGGAAACAAAATGTAGGAGTAGAATGAATGAGTTTGATGGTCCCTTCATCGAACAATGTTTTGGATGCAAGAAATTTGGACATAAAGCTATTGAATGCAGATCTCAGGTGAGAATGATTAGCCAGGTGATGATGAACAAGTTTAATGGAGGTAGAATGAATTAATCCTTTAATGGCTATTGCTATACCTATAAAAAATTTGGACACAAAGCAAATCAATGTAGATCGAGAAGTTATGGAAGTCAGACTAATCAAAAAAGTGTTGTTTGCTATAATTGTAACAAACATGGAAATATCTCAAAGGTTTGCAAAAGTAAGAAGGGAAAGCAGTCTACTCTGGTAGAGAAAAATGAACCGATAAAGAAGATCAACAAATAAGAGATGAATTAAGAGATGAATAAGATATGGAAGAAGAAAGAAGAAGAAGAACTTGAAACTGTTGATGTGTTTGTGCCCTCATCTAGTACAGATAATTCCTTTGGGAATTAGACCTACCATGGTCTTAGGGGAGCATTATCAAAAAATTATAAAAAACCCCTGGATGAATAGTGTGTTAGAGGCTGGCATGAGGATGGAATGTGAAGAATGAATAATCAGAGGTTTTGGAAAAGGAACCGGAAGAAAACATGTTGACATACTGATTTGCGGACTGAATTAGGGTTTTATGTGTTGAGAAGAATGTTTTTAGCAACATTTTTATGTTTGTTGCATTTAATATGAATTAGGGAAAATCAATGGTGTATAAGGTAAAAATTGTAAGCCTCTTTGATTGGTTGAGCACTTGAAGAGTTTGAAAAGGCATCTTGGAGAAATTTTGAAGCAATCTGAAGCATTTTTGAAATAAGTTGAAGAGATTGTTACAAATACTTAGGAATTATTATTCAGCCTGTGAAGGAAAAGAAGAAGTCTTGAATGAACATTAACAAATTCAAGAAAGTTAAGCATGACAATGGACAGAGGATCGAGTGGTGACATTCCATTGAAGCTAAAAGGAGTTGAATTGGAAGAATTTGATCATAGAAAGATGAAGGAAATGGAACTAGGGCCAAAAGAAAATGAATTACAAAAGAATTTGATCATAGAAAGATGAAGGAAATGGAACTAGGGCTGAAGGAAAATGAATTACAAAGCATAAAAACCCTAGGTATGGATTTATGGGGAGAATTTCCATGGTTTACTGATAAAGAGTTCATTTTTTTCTTGTTGATTCGATTCAAGAACGACAACATTGTGTTGAATAAACCCTACCTAATTACAAAGGAAGTGATCAAAGTGATAACTGGCTTATGCAATATTGGGGATCTTCCTAGAAAGAAAACTGTGAAATACAAAGATGTGAAGGAACTTACTACTATTAATAAAGACCCTCGAGCTCTATTGATAGACACACTTGTGGATTCAACTGTAAGGTATGTTGTGTATGGTGTTTCTTATAAAATCTATTTCAAAAATCGTGAAGGCTTGACTTCGGCTATTGTTGTATATCTTGCACATATGATGATTAAGGAAAATAGGCAGTTTGATTTGTGTAGCCTATTACTTTAAAATCTATGTAAAAATGCCCTAATGTCAGTGGTTGATGGTTATCCTTTTTAGTTTGGATCTTTGCTTGTGTGCTTGGATTTTTTTTTTTTAATTCTCTACCAAGAAGAGAAAATGTTGTGTGGGAATCTAGTATTCCTATTGGGAAAAAATTCTATAGATACTTAGAATCATTGGTGGATAATGTAAGTGTGTGCAAATCATATTTCACATCCTTAAGAACAAATCTATGCTCTGGTATGTTAGCACCGAGTCAGTTTGAAGTGGGTTCATCCTCTAGTAAGAGAGAATTGGAAGTTGTCATTAGTGATTCCCCTCTAGAATCAAAGAAAAGAAAAGCTATAACTGAAGACATCATTGTCATTTAAGAAGAGAAAGAAGAATAATCTCTACCTAGATCTGAATCTTGTAATCCATATGACATTCGATCTATTTTGGTTAAAGGAAAGACGAAGAAAATTGGCGAGTTATGGAATGCAACCTCTCTAGTTGACAGACTCAAGATTGATGATGCTCTAGTAGACTATCTACTTTGAAAAGGTATTTATGTATCAATTATTTCTAACTCCTTACTAGAAAATGAAGTTGAGGTTGTTGAACAAAGAATGTTGCTTGAAGTTCTGGAAGGACACAAGTTGGAAGCCTTGGTTGAAAAGAGATGTACTAAAGCTAAGCAAAGATTATCCAAACTTATCATGGAAATAAAGAAATACGTCAAAGAAATATCAGATATCTACAAATATTATCTCCGGTGGCATGCTTCGGTAGACAATTTCAGAAGTAGGATTGAAGCAATTGAATATGATGTAAACAATATCAGAAAGAACTTTGATATCTTTGAAGACAAAGAAGGGAAACAAAGGCTGAGAGTTAATGAATTGTAAACTAAACTAATTATTGTATAGAGACAAAGAGATGATGTGGTGAAAACTTTTTGGCTCCTTAAGGAGATTACTAAGGTTCGGCTAGACCATCTTTTTAGAATACTTACTGATGTAGAAGATTATGAAAGACAGTGCTCATCTACAGATTGGTCATCTTCTTTTACACTGTTGGCCCTATTAGAAAGCATGTGCACAAGAATGGATTCAACTATATTTAACTAGAAGAAGTTATATCTAGTTATGAAAGAAAGATACAAGAAGGTGTTTCAGGTGAAGAGTGTCATTTTTAATTGAATTCTAAATGTTCAATTTCTGCTGTTTTGTTTGTTTTGGCAAAAAGAAAAGAAAGAGAAAAAGGGAAACTAAACAAGATGAAGAAAAACTGAATTGTTGAATGTTTGAAATTTTTTGGATAGTTGGAAGTTTTTGGAAGAATTGGAATATTTTTGCAATTTTGAATGTCACCATGTTTACATATTTTTGGTAGCCCTTTGCCATTGATGTCAAAGGGGGAGAGATTTGGGAAGTTGGGAGAGATTAGAGGAGAGTTTTTGAATATTTTTTTTGCACTTGTTTCCATTAATGACAAAGGGGGATATTGTTGGAAGAATGGAGAAGATCAGTCTGTATGTTGTCATTGATGTCACCATGTTGTTTATGGTATCAGATTGGTCCGGTACCTAGAACCGGTGTGCAAAATAGGTTTACTTCCTCTGGTGGTGGATCCGATATTTTGGTCCACATATTCCCTTTGCTAATCATTAGTGTTTAATATTTTGAGAAGTGGATTATGATCACTTGAAGTGCGTATGTATGTATTTTCGTATGATCATATGATTGGTTGGTGTATTGACATCGACTTTGGCAATTACATTTCGTTATTAGGTTAATCATGGCCAACCTAATAATCAGTTAATAGTTTAACGTGTACTGCAGATATATGTGCAACCTATCTTTGGTCCATGCCGACATATTGTAGTGTATTATACACTTGGATTACTTTTGGAGAATCTTTGTATGAAGCTGACAATTACCTTTTTGAATTGCATCCCATTAGGCCGACCTAATTGATGCTTGCAGATAGATTGAGTATATATATGTTGAACAATTTTTGAAGATGGAGAGTAATAAATGAAGTAGTAGTGAATGTGAAAGTGAAGAAGAGAGAAAATGATGAAGTGTGTTAAGTCAGTCTATTGAGCATTACTGAAACTGCATCAACACTTGTTAAGTGCACTCTTTTCAGTTTATTTTGGCTATAAAGCCCAATTTTGTTTTGTAAATATTTTGGTAGGCAGTGAGCCTCCTTGTAAGCAGTGAGCTTTTGTATTAGGAAAGTGAGTCCTTTTAGGGAAGTGAGCCTTATACATTTGGTTTTGGAACTACTTTATATTGTGAGTTAATCCTCACCGTGGTTTTTCCCTCATTGGGTTTTCCATGTAAAATTTGGTGTTCAATGTGTTGATTTTACTTTTTGTTTTGTGCATTTCATGCTCATGCTTAATAATAGAACAATGTAGTTATGAAATTGATAAGTGTTGAAGTTTTGAGTTTAAATTTAGTGACAATTGATTCACCCCCCCTCTTAGTGGTCCTGCACCTATTAACTATTTCTCTATTTGGGTTATATGGAAATTATATTGGGTGGATGTATGTTTCCTTTCATTTGGTATTAGATCCATGGTTGTGGTTTATATAACCTTTGTTGGAGTAGGTCTGGTGTATAGTTGAATCCAATACTTGCAGGAAAAGAATTAAGACATTGCAAGATATGAGGGTTTTGTGCAAATTGTTTTTGTAGATTTTTTGGGTTTTGAGGTTGCAGATCTGTGGTTATTTTTTGTAGATTTGGGTTTATAAGTTTTTGTTAGAAAAATGATTTTTTATGGGTGTTCACCATGAGGGTTTTATATGTAAAATATTTTAAATGATCCCTTGGGACAGAACAAGTCTCACTGATGGATCCAAGAGGCTTGAGAGATGAAGATTGACATAAAACTCAACCTATTTTGGTTACTAGAAAAATACAATTTTTTCCCCTCATTGCACATCAATTGTACAACCATCTATTTTGCTCTACAAAATTTAAAAAAAATAAAAATTCTACAATTTAAAATTTAAAAACCTGAATTAAAATTAAAATTTGAAATAATTAATAAATCAATAAATAATTTTTTTTGTGGGGGGGGTCCACATACCCCTCTAAGCATTGTCATGTTGGCACTAGCCATTGACAATATCGAGCCATTTGGGGTACTTTGACCCGTTGGTGTTAGTAAAGCCTACCATTAGCCAATGGCAGGGTTGGCAGGCTCTTAGGACCCTAGTCCTAGCCCATGGTCAGGTGAGGCCCGACCTAGCCCCTATGAGCTGTATAAATAAAATTCACCAATTTTCTTAAAATAAAAATTAAACCGAATTTAAAAATGTAGTTGGGTTTTCCACTCTTGTGGGCGACGCCACCACCATTGATGGGCTATCCAAAGGGGCCACTAGCTACCTCTTAATACCAAAATTGTGCAACTTTTTTTTCCAAGGGGCATACCTTTTTCCTAGGGTGTCTATTTTTTGACTTCTTATACTTTTTGGAAAGGTGGTTTTGAGAACTACGTTATGGCATTATCAGGTTTTCTAGATTTTGTTGTTTTGATAGTGAAATTCTTGCTAGATGTCAAATGTTCCTTTTAGGTTGGAGAGGTCATAACTTGTGCATACAAAGTCAAATTTTAGGTTTCTTATAGTTGATGAAAATTTTGTTCAAGACACTACATAGTGGATTAGGTTTGGATAATTTTTGACATAATTTATTTACTGTTGTTTCCATCTAAGTTGTTTATGGGTTCCTATTGAATATGGTGATTTTGTGAGCTTATGGCTATTCAAATCTTGGTGATTTTTTGTTTGAGTCATTGTATACTCAAATGTACATATTTAATTACTCTCATTTGACATGGTTATTAGTCTATCATTGGATTTTTATGTTGCATTATTGGATTTATGAGTTGTACAATGTTGTAGGTTATCTTTGCTTATAGGTTGCATATATGACTTATATGTGGGTTGTATTTTCCCATAGATGATTTAGTGTTGATGGAGATTCAAATTTGTGGCTTGGTTTAGTCATTTTTTTATTGATTTGGTTATCATGTTGAGGTGGAGAGATCGTATTACTAGGTACAATCATGATGTGGGACCTATGTTGTTGAATATGTGATACAAACATGTGCGACGTAGTTGGAGTTTTTTGCTAGTACATTTGGTGGGGTCATGGTGTCATGGATATTCCTTGTGATTTAGTGATTTTGGTATGACATGATTATTTATACTGGTGCATTGTTGGTGGTGTTGGATTGTTTCTTGTTTGGTTTGTGGTGGTATATCTTCTTGGATTGAGTATCATAGTTTTACTTTTCCTTTTGGGAGCTCATGTTACCATTGATTTATTTGATTATGTGAGGACCTTTGTTTGATCACCATTGAATATATTATTATCATGATTTCATGGATTTCTTGATTATGTGATTTAGTGGGAGTTTATGAAAATGATTTTTTGGCAGTGTTGTATCTTCTTTGTTTGGAGATTGTGGTTTGTTCTCTTCCCTTTAGGAGCTTGATGTCAAGTTATTTGATAGTGTTGGGGCCATGTATGATATTAATTTAGAGGATGGTTTTCATGATGCCATGGAGATATCAATATCATGGTTCTATGGGATCTTATAATCATGATATGGATTCACCATTTGATGGTGGATGATATTCTTTGTAGGAAATAACTATCTTTATGTGATTTTGAGATGTTGAAATCTTGGTTAGCCATGGAGGACTCTTTGGTCTTTGGTTGAGGTGTCATTATTTGTCATTTGACACGTGATCCTTGTTTTGATAGGATGGTTATGTTATTATGTCATGATGTACTCTTGATTACTAGTTTAGAGTGTTAGCATTGTTGGAAGTGGATTCACTTTGAGAGGGGGGGTGAATCAGAGTGATATAATTTTTAACTTTTGACTTTGAAAGCACAATGAATTTTTTTACTAATTTAAACCCAATGTGGCAAACTTGTTTATGCAAGTGAACATTAATACTTTAAATCAGATTGACATGAAACTTGATTAACATTTACAACTCATATTAAAAGCATCATATGATATTGTTCAATTAGTGTGTGAACAATCTTGTATGTGCTTTTGAAACAGAACTACAACTTTGCTCGATGCAAATTTAATTTGCTTAGCAAAAGGTTTTTTAAAATAGATTTGATATATTTTAACTTTGCATGACAAACTTTTGAAATATGAACCTTTCGAACACACTAAAAGTATCATAGCATTGACTGAATGAGCACATTAACATGAAACTAAATGAGAGACAAATAACATCACACAACACAAAGATTTCCTGAGTGGAAAAACCCTCTTGGGGTATAAAAAACCACTCGCTAAAATTTTCCTTTTATTAATCAAAGAGCACCAACTCTATAACAATGTGGAGAACCAACTCCCATAATCTTTCTAAGCACCAACTTCATCAAACATTCAAGATATTGCAACCCATCAAAACCTTATAATTGCAATAATTCTTTGCAGTTATAAAATTACAATAGGATACAAAATGATTTTACAATAATGCCCAATTCAAAAAATAATCTCTGTAATATAATCAAAGATGAGAACAATATGAGCCACCTCTTCCTCTTTACAGTATGATTTCACAATAATACTCTGTCCAGACTATTTCCTCTCTTCTCACTTTCAAGTGTTTTTGCAAAGATATATATATACATTGTTTGTAAAACAATTATTTATATTTGTCAAGAAAACTTGTATTCAATAACCAAAGTTTATAAATTGGTAAGAACAATAATATTTGATCATGATACCAATCAAGAATTTAAGAAAAATCGATGATATGAAGATGAAATTCCACAGTGAGATGAAACCCTTGAGTTTACACTCGGGTTCAAAGTAGTTTCAAATTAGTTAAGAAATTTATTCAAAACTAAAACAAAGTTTTCTTTTCCTCTTTTACTTCTCATTTACCAGATTTACCTTTGAAAGATCAAAATAATGCATAGATATTACCTCTGTCATGATGGATTTAACCTGCAAACAAAATCCCTGAAGTTCTTCATGAAAAACTACCCAAACTACCGCTTCCAGCTCAAGCGAAGACCACCAACTATCTTTCCATCCATCAAAGACCAACATAACTAAAAACCAGGTCAGAATACCACAAAAAACTTGCTCAATATGCAACTGTAATTCCAGCATGGCGGCACTAGGGTTCAGTCTTTTGTTTACCCTATTTCTCCCTTCATAAAAAATCCAAAACAAAATGAATGAAACTTGAAATCCAAAAATCATATTACAATCATTTTGAAATCCATGTCACTGACACAATGAAACATTAAATGAGTGCCAAATCATAATCCACACGTGCTGTCCAAGCCAATACAGTCAACATACTCATTAAAACAATAATATTGTCGCTGCCATGTAAGCAAAACAAGTATAATACATATACCGACAACCCATGTCTCTAAAAAGTTTGTATTAACTGCTGTGCAATGTAAAATCCCAAAACATGATCAACCTTCAATCAAAAAACCAAGGAAATGCCACCTTTCCAATCACTTTATAAGTGATAACCATAGTGAATATTGTTGGCCTTAAGTGCTAAAACAATGCACTTTAAAAAACAAATAGAAATGTCTTAATGCCGACCAACTTATATCACAAGTAAACCATATTCCAAGATATAAGTAAATATGAAATGTGAATCCATATAACATGTGAAGGCCCAAGTATATGTCAAAATACTCTTTGTAAGAAATGATATGAAAAGTATTGCTTATGAAGCTATAGAAGCCAACTCAAGGATACAAGACTGACTGTGTATCAATATAAACACCTCCACCTCATGTATAATGCAATAACCCTTGTGAAGCTATATGTATAGCATGTTAACATATACAACAAACTAATCTGGCCATGAAGATAAGAAATGACAAAAACCAACTGAAGTATATATATATATATACCAATGATGCCAAATGAAATATCATACTCAAGTGTCAAGAAGAGCATTAGTAAAATTCCAACCCAAAAATCCATGTACCAAATAATATATCGTAACCGTGGATACCAAAGAATAATGAGACAACCATGAAGATCACTAATAGAATGCCATGAACACATAATGAATCTTGTCAATGATGCCATGATCAATCTGATAATGAACAATTGAAATAATATACCTATTGTACAATAAAGAAGTGTTAATCTGTCAAAATGAATTCAACTGTTCCATGATATCACTTGAAAACTAATGCCACCTGAATAACTTTTATCTACACATGAAGCTCAACATGATCAATACCACAATATGTGATGAACAAATGCAGCCAAATGCATCAACCCAAAGCATGATCACCAAACTACTGAATATGTCAAACTGAACACAAGGAGCACCAAGTATCATTAGACCAATTGCCAATCAGTTCAATCACCAATCAGTTTTGTCACCAACCAATTTTGTCATCAAGGACAATATACCACAAAGAGAAAATCAATAGGCATGACATAGGTACATGATATGTTCATTGGATCGTATGATATTCGTTTGAGGAGATGTGAGATCATGATGTCATGATTGAGTTCTTGATTCAACAATTTAGGCTTTTACTTTGATCTTGGTTGGTTCTCTTGGTATTGAGTACATGAATAATTTTATTGAGATCTTCATGATTATGCTATGTTGCATTTGGAGTTTGGCATGGATTGATCAGTTACTGGTACTCATTAATACTTTGAGACATAGGTGAGGCTAGGAGATCTCTTCGGATTAGAGACATGTGTTGAGATAGTTACTCATTGATGAGGTTTGATTTGAGAGTCCAAGGATCCTACACCTTGGTTGGACATGAGTTTGACATGGATGTATAAGGATATTTTTCTTCGATGAGTCGTGATGACTTATATATCTTGGGGAGCATTCTCATTCCTTAATCTTGGTCTACTTGATGGTTAATCATATGAGGTATAGCCCATTATTATTTTAAGATACATTATGTTTTATGATTTATCTTCTAATGTATATGGATCTTGAGGTTATTTAGTTTTGGATGGTTCATTCAAGGAGTGTTGGCAGGTTTATCTCCTTATACATTGTGAGATTAGTCATTGATTTTGAGTTTAAGATATGTTATTGGGATCATTCCCTTATTTTTGAGAATGGTTTTTGTTTGGTATTCCTTTGGTTTGAGATGCATACATCTTGGTTATGGTTAGATGTAGATAATTATATTCTCTTTGGGGTTTTATGGAGGAGATCATAATTATCACAACTTACCATTTAGAGGTGCTTGTAGAAGGACATGCTACATGATTTGATTTACATGTTCTCTCTTTGGTCTTGGTCTACTTCTTGGATGTTTATATTCACATGATATTGGATTTGAGATCTTGTGTGAAGCTATAGTGATCACTATGTTTGTGGTCATTTTTTGTTCATTATTCTTTGGTGATGACATGGATGTTCCTTTATCTCTTTCATTTGTTGAGTGTGAAGAACTTGGGAGAGCTATTCAATACTTGTGGTTAGAGATGTATTACAACATATTGTTTTGCAGGATTTGCATATCTTTATGGATGTTCCTTAGTAGTACATGATGTTGGTTGCACCTTCTATGGTTGCTATTAGTGGATCTTTGGATGCCTTAATCATTTTTAGATTTGACATTACCTATCTAGTGGGAGTTCCTAGATGTGTATGGTCATCATATGACAGGTTTGGCACTTGGATCCTATGATTGCATGTTATGGGTTGTATATGTTGATGAAATGAGGTTTATTTGTTATGATTTGTATACCTTTGAGGTATGGATAGTTGGATGTACTATCATTTATTTTGGATTTTTTTTTAGTTGTGGTGATTTTATCTTGACAACTACTAATACATTCTTGTTGCCTTTGGATTGAGTGTTTGTGTATTGGGATATCAGTTGGAGTGTGATATATAGCATGGTTTCTCTTTGGATGGTTTCTTATCTTTGTGTGTGGGCATGATGGAGGATGAGAGAATTCATTCTTGATATGGTGGTCACCTTTATTCTTATTGCAAGTATCTTGATGGAGCACATGGAGCACTTTTATTCCTTGATGGTATATGTGGCTATGGGGATTGTTCCCTTGTTCATGTTTGTTTTTACTTGTTTACCCCTTATGCAATGTATACAACAAGTGGGAGAATGCTAGGAAAATGTGTGTTTTCCACCTTGCATAATATTATAATGTAATATTTATTTATTATGTGGTGCACCTGGGAGATCTAGGGATGTGTGCATCACATGGGCTAGCATTCTTGTGGCCACTTTATGTGTTGTATGTAACATTGGATTAAATACTTAATATGTGGTTACACATGGGAAAAATATTTAATGCTAGGAAAAATTAGTACTAAGAATTGAATGTGGGGGTTAATGGTTTTGTAAGCTCATGGTATTACTCACACGGTTTTATGCAATACCACTTGGTGGTTTTGTGTGAGCTTATTTCTATAAAAGAAAACACATGGGTAGTTGTCTAATGTTGGCTAGTTGGCTTGGCTATTTGGCTAATGGGTTGAGAGCATATCTTGTTAGAATTAGTGAGGGTTGAAGCATGGTATGGGATGTGTGGTTACATGCTTGTCAATATGGAGTGCTTGTAAAGATATTGTGTTTCAAAGTTATATTCATGCAAACTTTAAAGATATGTTGTATTCTTTATTTCTGAATAATACATGAGTGATGGATGCTTTTGGAGGCTGGGGTTTTCCCAGGGTATATCTTATGTCATCTTTGATGGTATGTTCTCTATTCTTTTCCATATTAAATCTGAATGCTTGTTTACATAGATTTCTCTATTTAGGTTATGTGGAAATTATCTTGGGTGGATGCATGTTTCCTTTCATTAAACAATCTTGAAAAGGTGCTACAAAGATGCCAGGACCACAACCTATCTCTCAGTGATGAGAAATGTTATATGATGATGGAGGAAGGTGTAGTTTTAAGACACTATGTAACTTCATGATGAGGAATTCAAGTAGACCCTAATATAATTGAAGTAATTAAAAACCTACTTGTTCCTCAAAAGCAAAATGATATAAGGATTTCTCTTGGCCATACAAGGTAATATCAAAGATTCATTAAGGATTTTAGCAATATATTTGCTCCTCTATTTGTATTACTCTCCAAGGATTATAAATTTGAGTGGAAAAAATTACTAAGAAGTCTTTCAGACTTGTAATAACTCCTTGAATATGACCCCTTGCTAAGAGGACCCAACTAGGCCATACCTTTTTATATTCACATAAATTCTTCTAACTTTGTTGTAGGAGCTTTCCTAGGTTAAAAAGAAGGAATGCTTCCAAAATATGCCATCTATTACATTAGCAAGAAGCTTTAGGTGGTTGATTTGAATTACACCATCACTAAAATAGAAATGTTGGTTGTGATTTATGCTATAAGTAAGTTTCAAAATTACATTATAAGTTACACAGTCTTTGTCCACACCAAGCACATAGCTATTAAGTATCTAGTGAATAAACTAGTGGTTCATGGGTAGCTGATTTGATGGTTATTATTATTTCAAAAATTCAAGATCACCATAGTGGATAGAATTGGTAAAGAAAATGTAGTTACTAACTTTATTTCTAGATTGACTACTTTTGTATATGACACCATTATTGATGACTCTTTTCTAGATGAATGCTTATTTTCCATGATTGTGAAAATCCTTTGGTATGTCAATATTGTAAATTACCTAGTTATAGGAAGAACACCTCCTCACTTATCAGCAAGAGAAAAATGACATTTGGTGGAGAGGAGTCTCCCATATTCATGGATATCTAGTTACCTTTTCTATACATGACTAGATAATGTAATATGTAGGTGTATTCATGAAAATTGGGTGTTTGGAATTTTGCATTCCTTCCATGATGAGCCCTATGGTGGCCATTTTGCTACCAAAAGGACAATGCTAAAGATACTAACTATAAGCTACTACTAGCCCACACTATATAAGGATGCAATTGAATACATACAAAGGTGTGATAGATGTCAGAGGATGGCCCCCCTACCATGAGTGATGAGACGGTCCTACAACTATAGTTGGTGATGAAACCTTTTGATAAATGAGGTATTGACTTCGTTGGTCCAATTGATCCTCCTAACTAGAAGAAACATATATTGTTCTGTATTAACTATTTGACAAAGTGAGTAAAAGTTATATCCATGTGAAATGCTAGGAACAATAAAGTGGTAGAATTCCTATACAAATAAATTTTGACTTGCTATGGAGTACCTCGAGAGATTGTCACAAATCAAGAGCCATATTTTACATAATATTTAATTACAAAATTGGTTAATGAGTATAAATTCAAGCATAGAAAATCTAGCCTCTATCATCTAGAATCTAATGGTCAAGTTGAGGTAACCTACAAAAATATTGAATAAATTATAACTAAGATAATAGAAGAGAGGTTATTCACCACACCAGAATAATATAGAAGAAAATGATCAAATGGAATGATCAATTTATCAAGGCGAAGGTATTTTAGAAAGATAATTGGGCCCTACTATACGACTCTAGGTACAAGGGTTGCAAAGAAAAATTACAAACTTGATGGTTGAGACCTTATAAAATTAAGGAAGTTTATCCAAATGGCACGGTTAAATTGATAATAATTGATCATATCATATTTTATTTAATGGTAAATGGACACTGGTAGTGCATTTTTAATATTTAAGGTTCTTTGTTCCTGCCTTTATACAAAAGTTACAAAATATCATTATTCTTGCTAGGGTTTACATAAAATGTTGCTAGGGTTTAGGCCTAAAAACCATAAAACCCTACCCATTAGCCCTCACTTTATAATCCTTTGTTAACTTTTTGGGTGCCTTAAGTAATAACATTACGTCCCCCTTACGTCATGAGATTTCTTAGACCCTTATATTTCCTAGTGCTCACTTAAACCAAAATTTATGTATGTGCTTAATGAAATCACTCAAGTAAACTCGTGCATGGTATGGTATTCTCTTTGCCTATAAGCCTTCTTCTACTAATCTACAAGATAAATTTTACTAAGGAAGAAGGAAGCCATGGAATGACAAAAAGTATGACACGCATCCTATTTCTACAAATTTATGCAGTTCCGTAGGAGGATTATTCATTAAGGAAAGATATGGTTGCGGAACCATGGATCAATGCCATGTGGCATCTTAGCATTGGTTCAAGTATATAGTTTTTTATGAAGAGTAAAGTGAGATGCGTGCCACATTTTAAAATATTATGCATTTTCACAGGTTGTTTCAACAAAGGTTAAGTATTAGGCGTAGAAGATCAACAACACACATTCAAACTTAGTGAACAAATAGCTGGAGGTGCATGACTTTCACGAACTAGAAGTAATGGTAGACATGAAAAATGCTACTAGTTTTTTGCTAATATTTCTTTTATAACTGCTACTATTTGACCTAGCAATCAACTCATTTGGCATGTATCGAGTTTAAAGAGAGAATTTGTAAAGCTCCAAAGTTTCCATGATGAACTAGGATTTCTAGAAATCGAAGAACAAGTACTTGTGATCCTTTGTACTCCTCTATTAAGAAATTAAAGAGTTGCTTGGAAAATTAGTGCTTGGTTTATAATATTTGTTTAATTTCTTCAAAGAAATCATGCTTTAGAACCCTATAACAAACCATAAGAAACAATCATGAGCCAATCTAGAAGTCAATCATCTTCATCTTAAAGACCTTTTGATGAAGGTTTAATTGGAGAAATCCTTGGCTCCACAAGAAAGGCTATTTATGCCCATGGCCCTAGTGTAGTGGCTAGTTTGATCGAGAATGGGAGAGAATGTAGAGATACAAAGATCTCTCTACTTGAATGGAACTTATTTTCTCACTAGTATGGCAAGAGAGCATCTAGGGGTCCAAATTTTGATGTTTGGACCTATGACCTAGGGAAATTAATTTTCCCTAATGTATTCATGGATATAGGATTGGTTAGGAAAATTATAAATAATTATGATGAGAATGTCAGAGTAATTAGGGTAGCTATTGGAGGAGAGTTGGTTTGAATTGATAAAGCCTCCATTTTTGAGGTCTTTGAGTTGAAATTAACAACCAAAAAGGTTATTGATTTTGACCAATTCAAGTAGAAATACCAACAAGATAAGAATAGCTACAGGGTACATTGACTTCCAAAGCATATAATCAAGGGTTTTTATAAAAGGTTTGTGAGAATCCCCACCAATGAAGTAGAACCTTTTAACCTAGATATATTTGAAGACTACTTCACCAAGACCTACTATGCACTATTTCAAGTTTAGGAGGTGATGCTAAGACCAAGATACAATTACCCCTAATGTACATGGCTACAGACATCTAGAACCCTATGGTGAATATTGAGTTTAATACTTCCACATATATATCAAATAACATCCACTAACAATTGGTGGAAATTGAGAAAAATAATAAGGTGGTAAATTTCAAGTGGTACTCTCATATATGCCACATATTTTTGTATGGGGGAATGACAAAATGGGATAAGGCCTCACAAGTCCATATGATATATGACAAGGGTAATTACCTTCTTTTCCAATACTAGACCCATGTATGGGACATGTATTATGATGCTGCAAGCTTTGTAATTTTTGAGAATCACTTTGTCAAGAAAGTATTGGAACTCCTAGGGTCAAAGAGGGCAGATTGAAAAAGGAAATTATGGATTTCCTAAGACCAAAGGAAAAAAATGATAGAATTAGGCATACAACACAATTGGGGAGATTGGCATCTCCATATTGACTCTATAGTAATAAGAGTGTATGGGTGTCCTGTGGGCCCCATGTATTGCCAAGATATGTGCATGTCAAATTGGCATTCTTGGAAGTGATTTGCAAATTCAGTGTTAGATAAGGCTCACCTAAAGGGGTAGAAGAAAGGTTCTTTCTTCCATTTTTTAATAAATTTCTTAGATTTAATAGTAATAAGAGAAGTCTTAGAACTAATTTATCCAATATTGCAAGCCTTTAGGATGGCCCAAGAAATCACAAGAGCATTTGATCTTGAAGGGTTCATCAATTAGGTGAGATTGAGCATAAAGAGATCAACATTCCTTCACCAACTTCACTATGGTGAGGATTTTTGAACATGAAAACTAAGAGGGGGTGGTGAATAAGTTGTAGAAAATTTAACTTTTAGACATTCACTAGAACATAGATCAGTCACAAGTCTTTAACTCTGCTAAAATGATTAAACATTAAATGCAAGTGCGGAAACTAAAAACCATCACAAATACATAGTAACACCATATTTATGTGGAAAGATCCAATGAGGGAAAAACTACGGTAAGGATTAACTCACACTATAGAGAATATCAAAACTAATTACAAAGGCTCACTGCCTGAGAAAAAGGCTCACTGCCAAAACAAGGACTCACTGGCCGGCAGGGTTAACCACTCAGAGGGCTCACTACCACAAAGATACAAAGAAAATAGAAGAGATATGTTACAGAGAGAATTAAATCTCAATGCAACAAAGAATTCCACCACAATTTTCTTAATCACTTGGAAACATGCATGAATGATAGAGTCCACCTTCAACTCGCTGCATTTGAAAACTCAACATTTAGGCTTCACACTCATTTTCCACACTCGCATTAAACACACACAGAGATTCACATCAATTTTTCATTTATCTACTCTATTTATTTGCACTCATCTCCTTGTACTACTTTCACCACTAACTCATCTTGTATTTATACCATCTTCAACTTTGAAACATATCCAAAGTCAACCATCCATCATTAAATTAAAATTAGGTTGGTGCCAAAGCATCTTAGGGTGGAATTAGAATGAGGGTGACCCAAACACACACTTGATGAGGACCTAAGTATTTCCAAACATGCTTCATCAACTTCGAAGGTAGTTTTTGACACAAGGTTGGCCAAACTAGTGTAAAACACATAGAAAAATTAAGCACACACAACTCTTAGCATGATCCAATCCTTCTAGATACCAAAATTATCTTCAACATGATCATAAAAACTTAAAGTCATAAGACTTAACCAAAGAGAAATTCAGACCTGTTATATTTCTCTCGAACCTCAGCGACAAGCACAAAAAAACACAGTTCACAACTGGTGAACATAACTCACACTGTATAATGAATCAAAAGCCAAAAATCTAGATATAGCAGCTTTCAACAACCATGATCAACATATCTAAACCTCATAAAAATAGAAGCAAATCTTGGAGAAAAATTTAGAACAACCATTAAACACCTGCAACCTTTCTCCATTACAATTTTCTCAATATCCTCAACATATAAAACCAATAACCTAGATCCATGACATCAATGACAACAACAACCAATAGATAACCAATTGGCCAGTTGACATCAATGACAATACCTTCATTCTTGCAACAATTTCCCCCTTTGTCATTGATGGCAACACATGATGTGAAAAACCATCAAAGACAACATACTAGCTCTGAACACACTTCTCATGATTTTGCTTTCTATTTCTCCCTTTAGTGGATAATGTCTCCTTTTTTTCACATCTCTCATCTCTCATCTCCCCCTTTTACATCAATGGCAAAGACAAAAGATGTTTTACATTGATTTCCCCTTTGACATTAAAAACAAAATACTCATACAATGAAAACACATGACACTACCTGCTCCCCCTAAGAGGTAGACACCAAAACATTAGTCTAGAAGAAAGATAGATCCATAGATCCACCAGATTGATGCATCTCCATATGCATCTAGTTCAAGAAAGGAGGGGAAATGACCCTAAATTTTCTCGAAGATACTCAAAAGTATCCTTAGGAAGATCCTTCATAAATATACCAGCAATCTGATCCTTCGTAGGAACATACTCAAGCTTTACTTCATTCTCCACAAAATTATATTTGAAGAAATGATACCTGATACATATATGCTTTGTCCTTGAGTGCATCACTGGATTCTTTGAAATTTTAATTACACTTGTGTTATCACAAAAGATAGAGATAGGATCATCATACACAATTGTGATATCTTTCAATGTTTGTTTCATCCATAGAACTTGTGTATAACAAGATGTAGTAGCAATATACTCAGTTTCAGTAGTAGATAAGGAAATTGAATCTTTCTTTTCACTCAACCATGCCACCAATCTGCAACCAAGAAAAAATGCACCACCACTTGTACTTTTTCTGTCATCTATACATCCAACCCAATCTACATCTATATAAGCACTTAGTATAAAGTTAGTATCCCTGGGATACCATAAGCCATAATATAGAGTTCCATTCAAATATCTGAATATTCTTTTAAAAACATCATGTGTTTCCTTATGATCTTCTTGAAATCTAGCCACAAGATAGATAACATGCATAATATTTGATCTAGTGGTAGTCAAATACAATAGTCCACCAATCATAGATCTATATTTGCTTTGATCAACTATAGGTGAATCATCATCTTTACCTAATTTGTAACCAGTCACCATAGGAGTGCATACCAGTTTGGAACCATCCATCCCAAACTTTTTCAACATCTCTTTCACATACTTAGATTGTAAAATAAAAAATCCTTTCTCTGTTTGATTAATTTGTAGCCCAAGAAAGAAATCCATTTCTCCAAACATAGACATCTCAAATTCTTTTTGCATTTCTTCTGCAAACATCTTACACATAGTTTCATTTCCTCCAAAAATAATGTCATCAACATATACAACCACAATCAAGATTTTGTCATTTTCAAATTTAAAATATGGATTACTATCTACCGTACCTTTGTTGAAACCTTGTTGAATCAATTACATATCTAACCTTGCATACCAACCTTGAGCTTGCTTCAATCCATATAAATATTTATTCAATCTACAAACCATATTCAGTTGATCTGACAACTGAAATCCTTTCGGTTGCTCCATGTAGACCTCTTCTTCTAGCTCACCATTCAAAAATGTAGACTTGACATCCATCTGATAGACTTTGAAATATTTATGAGCGACAAATGCTAAGAACATTTTGATATCTTCCATTCTTGCCATCGGAGAAAAAGTTTCCTGAAAATATATGCCTTCTACTTGTGAGTAACCCTTACACACAAGTCTTGCTTTTTTTTTGACCACTTCTCCATTCTCATTTAACTTATTTCTGAATACCCACTTTGATCCAATAATATTTTTTATGTGTCGGTCTTGGGACCAATTCCCAAGTCTGATTCTTCTCAATTTGTATAAGTTCTTCTTTCATGGCTTCCATCCAATTCTCATCTTTACATGCTTCACTTACAGTCTTTGGTTCAATCTCGGAAAGTAAACACAAATTTACTTCACCAACAATAGCTCTGCTTCTTGTCAATACTCCTTTTGTCTTGTCTCCAATAATCTAATTTTTTGAATGATTCTTCTACATGTATCTAGGTGTCTTAGGGGACACCACCAGAGCTTTTTCTTCTTCTCTTTCTTCATTCTACTTTTCTTACTAGTCCTTTTCCTATTCTTCCAAAACTTCTTCAATCCTTATGCAATTGGGTTCATTAGATACATATCCATCAAAATCAATTGAATTTTTCATTGCTTCATCAACCTTGACATTTGTACTTTCTACAATCTTCCTCAGCCTTTTATTGAAACATCTGTAAGCTTTGATTTTAGTAGAATATCCAAGAAAAATACCTTCATCACTTCTTGCATCAAACTTTCCTAAATTTTCTTCATCCCTTCTGATATAAAATTTCCTTCCAAATACCTTGAAATACATAATAGTAGGAATTATTCCACACCATAGCTCATAGGGGGTCTTTGTACTATTTTCTCTTGCTTGAACTCAATTGAATACATAAACAACAATATGAATAGCTTCTTTCCAGTAAAATTCTAGTAGACCTACCTCAGTAATCATTGATCTAGTAACCTCTTGAATGTTTTGTTCTTTCTTTCAACAACTCCATTCTACTAAGGAGTTCTCAAAGTAGATAACTGTATTTTTGTTCCATGCACTTCAAAAAACATATTAAAATCACAAGAGGTGAATTCACCACCTATGTCAAACCTTAAGAGTTTTATTCTCAAATTTACTTCATTCTCAACCATAGCTTTGAATGTCTTGAATCTATCTAATGCATCTGATTTCTCTCTAAGAAATGTAACCCATGTATACCTAGAGTAATCATCAATCAAAAGAATAAAGTACCTTTCACCTTAAAAAATTATCACTCTTGTAGAACCACAAAGATCTGTATGAATTAAATCTAGTAGTCTAGTAGTAGATTGTTCCTTTGATCTGTAATGGTTTCTTGCTTTCTTTCCAAACTGAGAATTCCTACAAGTAGCATTAATAGGCTTCGTAATCCTTGGTAAATCTCTCATGGCCTAAACTTCACTAATCCTCACCAAGTTATCAAAATTCATATGAAACATTCTCTGATGCCATAACCAACTATCATTAATCTGAGTCATAAAGAATTGTCCATCAACACCCTTAAGTTGATAGATATTTCCTTTAGATTTCTTTCCTGCAGCAATTAATGTTCTAGAATCTTTCCTGATCACACATCCTTCATCCTCAAATACAAGATTATATCCTTTACTGCACATCTATCCAAAACTCAAGGGATTATGCCTTAAACTCTTAACATGGTAGATATCATCACTATTATGCTTGCCATCAAAATTTACTGAACCTATCCCACAAATTTTAGCATCAGTATCATCTCCAAACATAACTAAGCCACCATAATATTTTTCAAGTTTAACAAACTTTTATCACTAGTCATGTGATATGAACAACCATTGTTAACAACCCAATAGTTCTTTTCCTATTTAGCATGTAGGGAAGAGATAATTGTACCTTCATTTTTCTCCTTCTTCAGAGGGCATTCCTTCACCTATTTTTTAGAATTAGCAAAAGTAGGTTCATCTTTTATAGCCAAGAACAAGCATTCATTGTCATCAAGATCACCATAATCAGATTCCTCATCAGATATGCTAGCATCCTCATTCACATAATATTCTCTATTGATCTTCTTACCTTTCTTTTCTTTCTCATATCTTTGTTTATTCCTCTTAGCTCTTTCCGAACACCTCAAAGCATAATGTCCTATTCCTCTACAACTAAAGCATTTGAAGGGAAACTTACCTTCATACTTTTCAGAGACTTTCTTCATCTTTCTCACAAATTTAGCTTCTACTTCATCAAGACTTTCTTTATCTGGATCTTTAGCTTTTGTAGCCTTAAAAGTAGTTTCTAATTTGGATCCATTTCTCAAATTTGGCTTTCTCATCTCATAAGATGTCAGAGTTCCCAACAACTGATCTTTAGTGTAAGTATTGTAATCTACATGTTCTTCAATAGCACATACCTTTTCGTTGTAAGCATCAGGGAGTGTTCTAAGAATTTTCTTTACAATCTTGGATTCATCTATTGTAGCACCAAGTCCTCACATTCCAACTACTACCTCATCCAATCTCTATACATAAGCTTTAACATTCTCATCTTCAGACATGTGCAGGAGCTCAAACCGTGTCTCTAAGTTCTACAACTTTGCCTCTTTGACCCTTTCATCTCCTTCATGTGCCTTTTCCAAAGCATCCCAAACTTCCTTGGCAGTCTTCAAATTTTGAACTTTAATCAACTTAGAATGTACAAGACTATTCTTCAAAATGTACTTCACCTTATTGTTTGCTTCATGTGCCTTGATCTCATTAGCCGTACTCAAACCATTAGTAGGAGGAGTGTAATTATTCTTGTAATATTTCTCCACATCATATCCATAGTACTCCAAATATTCTTCCATCAATATTTTCTAGATAACATAATTAGTTCCATCAAACCTCAGATAATCATGAGTGATTCTTTCGGCCATCTCAGACCTTCTTTAAGCAGTTAAGTTGTTTTCCAAGGAACCAAGCTCTGATACCAATTGTTGAACAAGACAACTGAGAAGGGGGTGAATTAGTTGTAGAAAATTTAACTTTAAACCATTCACTAGAACACAGATCAATCACAAGTCTTTAACTCTACTAAAATGATTAAACATTAAGTGCAAGTGCAAAAATTGAAAACCATCACACATACATAGTAACACCAGATTTATGTGGAAAACCCAATGAGGGAAAAACCACAGTGAGGATTAACTCACACTATAGAGAATATCAAAACCAATTACAAAGGTTCACTACCTGAGAAAAAGGCTCACTACCAAAACAAGGACTCACTGTCTGATAGGGTTAACCACTCAGAGGGCTCACTACCATAGAGATACAAAGAAGGTAGAAGAGATATGTTACAGAGAGAAGGAAATCTCAATGCAATAGAGAATTCCACCACAATTTTTTCAATCACTTGCATACATGCATGAATGATAGAGTCCATCGTCAGCTCACTGCATCCAAAAACTCAACATTTAGGCTTCACACTAATTTTCCACACTCACATCACACACATACACAAATTCACATATGTTTTTCATCTATCTACTCTATTTCTTTGCACTCATCTCCTTGTACTACTTCCACCACTAACTCATCCTATATTTATACCATCTTCAACTTTGAAACATATCCAAAGTCAACCATCCATCATTAAATTCAAATTAGGTCAGTGCCAAAGTATCCTAGGGTGGAATTAGAATGAGGGTGACCCAAACACATGCTTGATGAGGACCCAAGTAGGTACAAACATGCTTCATCAACTTCAAAGGTAGTGTTTAACACAAGGTCAACCAAACCAGTGTAAAATAAATAGAAAAATTAAGCACACACAACTCTTGGCATGATCCAATCCTTCCAGATATTGAAATTATCTTCAACAAAATCGCAACAACTTAACTCTAGAACTGCAAGTCATAAGATAACCAAAAATAAATCTAGGCCAACAATATTTCTCCCAGACATTAGCCAAAAGCACAAAAAAACATAGTTCACAACTAGTGAACATAACTTGCATTGTACAATGAATTAGAAGCCAAAAATATGGATATAGCAGCTCCAAAAACCATGATCAACATATCTGAACCTCACAAACATAGAAGCAAATCCTAGAGAAAAATCCAAAGCAACCATTAAACACCTACAACCTTTCTCCATTACAATTTTCTCAATATCCTTAACATATACAACCAATAACTTGCATCCATGAAATCAATGACAACAACAACTAGTAGATAACCAATTGACAGATTGACATCAATGACAACACCTTCATTCTTGCAAAAAGGATGTCTTGAGGAACTGCACATATGACAAGGAAGCCAATGATAGAAAGGTAAAATGGGTTGCCTTTAGGAAGGAAAAAGATGCAAGAATAAAAAGGGATCTAGTCTATCAAGGGGATTATGCAGAAATTAGGGATCCTATTGCTAGGATCCAAATGGTCTTAAGAGATATTGATAAGATAATTAGGAAGGCCCCAATTTTGGAAGAGGCTTATATACTAGCCAAAGATAGATCCCTCTATCTATTATTTTGTTAGAAGCTCCAAGGGACCTATAATGAGGGAGCCTACCCCCTAAGAGGAATCACATGCAACACCATGATCTCCTCCCCAAATACCACTATCTCCCCCATAAGCACTTACTATAGACTCTCCTCCAAGGGAACAACCACAAAAAAAGATGAAAGTAGATCAACCATATTTGGTTGATTATCCCCTTGGCACAAAAGAGGAAGATGAAGAAGTTGAGGCAATAGTGGAAGAAGTAAATTAGGTAATTCCTTCTCCCGCAAGATTAAATGTTGCCAAGATGCCTCAAAGTAGATTGAGCATAAATATAATAATGGGTAGGGATGAAGCTAATGACATAAGAGCAATGGAATTCACACAATTAATCTTTGATGACAAATTTGTAAAGTGAAATGAATTCAAAGATTTTATCATAAGGGTTAGGAGAGAAAAGTTTAATGAGAAAATCAATAAATCAAAGGTAGAGGTGCACCCTTTAAGACATGAAGAGGTCACAAAGAAGGAGATAAGTGAGAAATTTTGATGTAAAAAATATTACCCCTAAAGAGAGGAGGCAAATAATTAAAGGGAGTGGGTTGTTATTGCTCCCTAAGTGGGATATTGCATCAACAATAGCCCTTGATAATTGTTGAAAGAAAAATATTGACCAGAGTCTAAGGTTTAATATTCTATTATATATAGTCAACCTTGATGTGATGCAATAAAAAGGGAGAACTTAGATGTGCAAGAAGTATAGACAAAATTATAATAAATTATGCACATTAATATATGCATCCATTACATAATATATTCATATACTTTAATGTCTTATGCATGCCTTATAATTTATTCATCATGCTTCATCCATATATATATCTTCCATACTTCCTTATTCTCATATATATTTAATCCATATGATTCCACACTCTCTTGCACTCTTATCTCTCACTTTTCCATTCTTTATATAGCCTCTTAATACAATTTTATAATACCTTTCCATCATATCCTTTCATAATAACACTTAATTATCTTTTTCCCACGAATTTACACTTTTATCCATAATATTTAACACTTTTATAGCTTATTTAGGCATATTAGACGTGTTTTAAGGTTGTTTAAGTGGTATATAATGGATATGCAGGTCTAGAAATTACCCAAATGACTTATGAGGTGCCTCAAAACCTTGTATATCCTGCCAACAATACTATTAGAAGGAAAGATGAAGAGGTATTATCTTTAGAGGAATAGGTTGAGCTAGCATACTCTAGGTCTAGGTTCAACCTTAAGTGGGAAACCCTAGAAATATGGGCCCTTGCACCAAATACTAAAATCTTAGGTTGTAGAGGCAATACAATAAATGAGAGGTGGATTAATAGTAAAAACAGTATCAGATACTTTTTCCCTCCAAGCCACTTCTTTAGCTGTAGACACTGTAAAATTCAATGAAGAAAAAACAAAAAAATTGCAAGGTGACTATGATAAATTGTTGAAATATCATGTAGCACTCACTGCTAAGTACAATAAGTTGAATCTATAAGAAAATTAGGTAAGACCTCCTCCAACTGATACCCAAGCAACAAGTACTTCATCATATAAGCTTGCAGATAATTTGATGAAGGAGAAAGAGGAACTTTTTAAGAAGGTGAAAGAGTTGGAGGAACAGGTAAAGGATGCTCGGGATAAGAAAATGGAGAAAATAAGCCATATTGTGGATGAATTCTTGTGGCATAGGGTATCCAAAAATTTGGGGAAATTGGAAGAATCTCATAGAGCCCATTCCAACTTTAAAAAATCTTATGCCATAGTTGCTAAAAATCAAGATCAACTTGCAAGCATCATAAATAAATGGGCCCCTAGAGTTTCCAATTTGGAAGACATATATAAGGGAGAAAGATATGAAAATGATGCTCCTAGCAACATTTTACCCACACGAAATGTCACAAAAATAGTAGGATAAGTAAAGGAATATATGGTTAAAATGGCATATCATATAAAGAATAAATTCAAATATTTTGAAAATATTGAAATAAAGATTATGCCTAGCATTTTGAATGAGAGTGGAGAGCTTAAATATTATGATGATTGAAAATAATTTTTTAGAGCATTGGCGATCATTCTCTCACTCTTCATCTATGATGGCAACAAGGTTGACACCAATCTGCTCAATACTACTATAGTGTCAAAAATTGTATACCCTTGCAATTTCACCTACACGTTTGCATCAAATTTAGTGTCCACTCCCTTAGTATTTGTGTAGGCTCATCTTAACCCTTGCATCAAAATTGTTCCTTCTTAGGATGCTCAAAATCCTTTTTTAATAACTATCTTCTTGTGTCGGGTTTGTATTAAACCTTGTGTTTTCCTTGTTTCCACCATTTTTAGCATGATTTTTTTGGACACTAGCACACCATGAGGACTTTCGCGTGCCGCACTAGCATCCCATGACATTTCAATGCTCAAATAGTTTTTTTTTTTATCATGTTTCCACTTGTCACCTACCTTGGCCGATGGAAACAACTTGGGATGCTTTTTAATGGCTTGATAACCTTCTTTTCCCTCCTCTTCTCTCTTTTAAATGTATCTTTTAATTTCATTTTGTCTCTCTCACTCTCTTGGTCTTTCTCTCTTGGATATTCTCTCTCACTCTCTTTTCTCTCTTTCTCTCTTGCTTGCACAACTCTCTACAACTTGATACAACATTCTCAAGTTCTCATAACACTCTCTACAATGCTCTTGCCTCTCACAACTCTCTCTTTCTTTCTCTCTCTTTGGCTTCCTCAAGCCTTGTAGGTATATCTATTTGTCTTATGTCTTTAAGCATCTTGGGATTTACCACATCCCTTGTTTATGGCCCTGACATTTTGTCTCGATCTTATGTGTGTAAGTTTTTAATTCATTTATTTGTTGGAGGCTTTATTGGTTGGTTGGTTGTGAGTTATTTATTTCTCTTCCTTCATTTCATCATCTAAATTCCATTTAATCTATATTTTACTTAGTTTAGTTTAGTTTATTTTAGTTTTGTTATTATCTGTTATCTTCCTTGCATTCTTGAAAGTTCCTAGCAATCAGATTATTAGTAGTCACTTAAGTTGTTTTCTATGATAGTCTCAATTTTCGGTCCATATGAGACACCATGTTGTTGAACACTAGTGTGTCATGCTTTTGTCCTTGGATGAGAGCCTGTTAGTCTATCCAAAATACCTTTGTGACCCACTCTTTCCATTTTTGTAACTCTTATTGATTTATCTTGTCACCTGAGCTTTGTTCCTTGAGGTAGTTGAGGACCATTTTATCCTTGAAGACTCTACTTGTCCTAAGACTCGAGGGTGGAAAATTTCCTCCTCTACATTTTTTTGAACTTGACATGAACACTCCTTCCATAAAAAAGGACAAATCCAAGATTTTCCCTTCTCAAATAAATTTTTTGGGGCACTACCTCAAACCCCATTCCATACTCTCAAAAGGGATATATGCTGACCTTTGGTTAGCTTGTCTATATATCTATTTAAAAAAAAACCTTATATTTTTCTTTCTTCTATTCCTTTCCCATTTTGTTAAGAAAATTCAAGAAGTTCTCTTACAAGTGTGGGAAAGGGAGTTCTTTTCTCCTTTATTATTATACTTTATTGACCCATCTCCTAAAATTCCCTCCACTTGTAAGGATATTTTTGTGCAAGATGATGAAATAATTAGTGAATGAGGAATCTCATCCCACATCTGATCCCTCATAGATTAATGTGGAGTGTATTTCTTCAAATAGTTCCTCTATAATTCATGATAAATCCATAAATGTAATCATGGTCTTTGCCGCTCCTCAAAGGCCTAAGAGACCGACCATTTATGTGACTCTGACTAGTCCTCCTAAAAGGTTTTTTTCTATTCATGGAGTTCCTATTGAAAGTGATACATCAAATATTTACACAAAATTCATGCGATCTAAGGCTCCCTCTTATAGAGCGATAGCACATACTTATAATACTAGAAGAAATAAAAAATATTAATCAACCCACTTCTTTACCACCTCAACCAAGCCTTCCTCAAGCACCTAGACTTGTGGCTAAGAACCCAGTGAGTATGATCTTGTCAAGTAACATCGTGTTACTCTCGCCAAGATATCACTTTGGGATTTCCTACAGACTACTCCATTTTACTAGGGTATACTTTAGGAAGCCTTACAAAATATTCTCTTGCCTTCTTCCGCTAGGCCGACAAATGTTAATGCATTGATAGATCATATTCATGCAAATTCATTGAATATTATGTTCCATTTATAGGAGCTCCCACCTTTAGAAGTATAGAAGCAAGTAAATCCTTCAGTGATAATAGTTAACATTAATAATATCGACATTATATATACTCTCATTGACACCGGTTCAATGCTCAACGTATGTAGCATTGATCTGTTGCCTAAAATTAAAATTGATTCAACCTATCTTGTGGCTTCTTCCTTATTTATTTATGGATTTGATAATGTTGTTCAACAAGAATTAGGCACGATAATCTTGCCTTTAAGGTTGGGACCCATTATGATACCCACCCTAGTATATGTTATGTTGGGAAAATTACCATACAATCTTCTTCTCTATAGACCATGGTTTCATGCTATGGGTGTAGTCCCATCTACCTTGCATAGATCCATCAAATTCATTCATAATAATCAAGTAGTCATAATCAAGGTAGACTCTGATGTCATAAACTCATGTGAGATGGTAGCTATTGGTCAAGCTTTGGTTGCACCTACTCTTAAAAATATTGTCCCTTCATTATCTTCCAATGCATTGAAATCTACTCTAGCAATACCTGTTGTAAAGAATACAATTAAGATAGATGTACCTAAAGAAGATCCTCCTAAAGTAGGAAATCCTGAGTCTACTCCTACTTATCCTAAATTGAATGCATGCCTCGATGATTATTGGGGTTCCTTAGATTTTACAACATCCTTCATTGGGGAATATAAAGTCAACTCAATCCACTTAGACATCCCGAAAATATCATTCACACCCACTATCGAAGATGATTATTCATCTGTATCATGGGAAAATTTCAACAAAAATTGTAATTTCCTTAATGTTGATCCTCCCCCTTCAGAGGAGTTGCAATCATGTTATGGATTTGGATTTAATATTCTTTCTAAGAATGGGTACAAATGAATTGGTCTTGGGCACATGGAACAAGGAGTTAAGGTATCTTTGGAACCAACAACTCACTCTTTTGCAAGGGTTTTAGATTATAAGCCTTCTCATTTGTCTCCATCCCCTCCTCCATTGTCTATTGTACTTATGTCTTCTTCTTGCATGAGTAGTAAAATCCTTCTTCACAAGAGAAAGGTTTGCTTCCTACTCATCCTTTATTTGAGCAAGAGCATATTTTATTGTAGCTTCTTAAATCCCACTTAATTACTCTTCCTCCTACACATATGAAGTTTCATATACATGATAAAACAAAACATTCTTTCTATGCATACCATCGAGTGCTTGGCCATTCTACTAGTAAATGTAAGGCCTTGAAGGATAAAACATGATAAATTCTTGGTTCTAGTGCCATCTCTCTTCCATCTATTGCTGCACCTACCTTTTCTTCACATGACAAGTGATATCAAGGTCTACCTCTATCTTTTCCATTCTAAGCATTTTATCAAGAGGTTCTTACAACTCCCTTCTATTGTGTTACTACCCACTATGTGAAATTCATAGCTTTGCTTGGTCATTTCCATTCATGGTGGTACAATATTGCGTGCAACCATAATTTCTCCATGGTATCAACACAATAGTATCTAGCATAGTTATCCTATACGTTGGAGGCTGGGATAACTTGTTCTAGAGGTGTGTATCCTTGAGGACCCCATCTCATCTCTTTGTATTTATTTTCTCCTTAGAATGAAATGTGCTCCTTTGCATAGCACACATCATTGTAAGGGGGGGATATCATATCTACTTATTCTATTTTTTTTTAAAATTGTCTCAAGAATATGTCAATGTCTTATGTCTCATCATTCAGCTTGGGGGCGACATGACTAGACTTGTCTTGTCTTTTCTGTGATTGTCTTACAATGCAGTTTACAACAAACACAAACCTATGTTCTTTCCGTATGGTCCCTAGCTTTTTATCCATACTTGTCAACACCATCTTTATTTGCATATCGTATGGTCTCTAGCTTTCTATCCATACTTATCAATGTCATCTTTATTTACTTCCCATATAGTCTCTAGCCTTGCTAGCCATACTTATTAGTGATGAATTTTTATCTGATCATATTTATCATGTCCATTTTTTGATTTTTCGCTCAATGTGTTTGTTTGCAACAAACATATTTGTGGTGAATTTGTAGTCAACTCTGTAGGATAGAAGACCCATGCCCTCTTTATGTCCCGACTCAACTTTACAAATGGTATATACTAGATCAAAGACTTGCATCTTCTTCATCCTAAGTATATGCTCTTTCTCTCTCTCTTTTTCTCTTCGACATTGGTTGTTTCCTTGTATTTGGATGCATTCATCTCTTGAACCGATCAATCTTTACATTCTTCTCTTCGTTTAAGAATTCTTCTATGTGTTACTTGTTATTTTGAGAATGATGCATAGTATTGAGACAACCTCCCGCATTGAGGTCTCTTTTACTTTGTTGACTCAAAAATGTTAGTTTATTTGTTATGTTCCTTTGTCTATGTGTTATCCATGTTTTTATTTCTAAATATCTATATGTTCTAACCTTTTGACTTGGTAGCTTTTTATTTTCTAACCTTGTTGTCTTGTGCAGATCTTTCCTATCTAATATATTTGTGTTGTAGGTCTTCACCCTAGGGGCATGCTTCATTCGTTCGAAGAGCTATCTTCTTCCTCTAAAGTATCCTTTTAGCATCATTATGTTATTAATTTTAGTATATTTCCTTTATTGTGCATATTCATGTAAATTCATAAGCCCACTAAAGTGAGGGAAAAATGTAGTGTCAAAAATTGCATACCCTTGCACTTTCACCTATACTTTTGTATCAACTTTAGTGTCCACTCAGTATTTTTGTAGGATCATATTAGCCCTTGCATCATCATTTTTCCTTGACAAGATGCTCAAGACCCTTTTTCAATAGCTATCTTCTTGTGTCATTTTTGCATTAAACCTTGTGTTTTCCTTGTTTCCACCATTTTTTAGCATGATTTGTTTAGACACTAGCACACCATGAAGAGGTCTACATGACGCTCTAGTGTCCCATGACATTTCAACACTCAAACGATTGTTTCTAAGCTTTTTTCCACTTGTCACCTACCTTGGTCAATAGAAATAGCTTGAGATGCTTTATAACGGCTTGAGAACCTTCTTTTCCCTCTTCTTTCTTTTAAATGCATCTTTTCATTTGATTTTTCTCTCTTTATCTCTTGAATATTTTCTCACTCTCTTCTCTCTTTCCCTCTTGCTTGTACAACTCTCTATAGCTTGCTTCATCACTCTCAAGTTCTCACAACGCTCTTGGCTCTTACAACTCTCTCTTTCTTTTTGTCTCTTTGGATTCCTCAAGCCTTGCATGTATATCTATTTATCTTATGTCTTCGAGAATATTAGGATTATCACATCCTTTTTCTACGAGTTTTACCTTCTTTTCTATTTATCTTTCTATCTATTTGTCTATCTAGCTATTCGTGGAGGTGGAAACACCAAAATAGGGGTTTGATTGAGGCAAGCCCCTAAACAACCCGAACATTTTCTCTTGGTTTTATGTGTGTAGGTATTGAATATATTTATTTTTTGGAGGCTTCATTGCTTGGTTGGTTGTGAGTTATTTCTTTCTCTTCCTTCATTTCATCATCTAAATTCCATTTAATCTACATTTTACTTAGTTTACTTTATTTTATTTTAGTTATGTTATTATCTGCTATCTTCCTTGCATTCTTGAAAGTTCCTAACAATCAGATTGTTAGTAGTCACTTAAGATATTTTCTATGATAGTCTTAGTTTTCGGTCCATACAAGATGCCAACATGTCATGCTGTCATCCTTGGCCAATAACTTGTCAGTCTGTCTAGAAGACCTTTTGTAGACACTCAAAATATCCTGATTGATATCATGCACTCAATTCTGATTAACTAAATTTGATTCTTCCTTGATCATTTCTTTAATAACCAATTGATTGAATAATCTTTATTTAATTAATTCATGAAAATTCCTCCTTTGATTAAATAAATCAACTTTATTGAATTAAATCCTAATGTTCTCTCTTTGATTAAATAAATCAACTTTATTTAATTAAATCCTAATCTTCTTCATTTGATTAAATAAATCAACTTTATTTAATTAAATCCTAATGTTATTCATTTGATTAAATAAATCAACTTTATTTAATTAAATCCTAATATCTCAATATCCTCTCATTTGATTTAAATAAATTCAAGAATTTAAATTAAATGCCACAATCAACTAAGTTCATATAAGTTAATTAATCCTAAATTAATTAACTCCTAACACTAATCCCCTATTCCTCTATCTTTTAACTCCACCCTTGGGTAAGTCAACCTAACCAAGTTGCACATATAAATCAATTTATTTAATTTACTAATTCCCCCTTTTTTTCATTCAAATATGGTATATTCTTGGAATATTCCACTTATTTGAATTCTCCCTCCCAAAGGACTTTTGTCCTCCAACTTGGCATTAAAGGCTCTTACATGTCCTCTCCTTGAGCCAACTCGGCATTAATTCCTCTTACATCTCTCCTTACACAAGCCACCTCTTGAAATTCAAATTTCACCTACATGCATTTAACATGCACATTGTTCAAAATGTGCTCCACTCTACTTCATTAACATGTTGACAAGTGGCACAATGCCATTGGTCCCTTCTTTAATCCCACATTCATCCTATTCTTCATTCTTCAACCCCCCATTCATTATAAATAGAGGCCTTCTCTATTAATTTGGGATCCAACATCATCTAGATTTTGAGGCAAGGTTACGAGACACAAGTTGACACAAGTTTATGCAAGTTTATTATCCACAATTTCATCCACACCTACATCCAAGTTAGCATAGAATTAATCATCAATAGCTAGGTTATTGGAATTTTGCATCAAGAATCACACATCTATCATCAAGCTTATCAAGGAATTGGGAAAGGGCTTATTTCCACATCAAAGGAGCACCAATTCCCCCATAGGATGCCAGTTTGAGCATTTAGAATAGAATTTCATTAGTAGTTTACTTCATATTTTACTTTGATTTCATGTTCCTGTGTTTGAATGAATTTAATGGGTAATGCTTGTTTACACTTGTTTATGGACTAATGTTTGATTATTTTTTCATGTATGAGTAAGTCTAGGCAAAGCATTCTATATTTGGTGCTAGAAGGAGGGAAAATATTTCAAAATTAACATATTTTTTTGGTCAATTCTGTGGTTTTCTTCCATTTTTTGTTCTTTCAGGATGCGGCGACGTTGAGGAGGACAAACATCAACACTATCAATCCAGCGTCGCTATATAGCGATGCTGCCTCTGTATCTAAAGGGTGACACTATATTGATTTTCCTGGGACCAGATTAATCAAACCTCAAAGGGCAATGCTGGAGAAAATACTGACGAAAACACAGTCTCTGTTTTTCCACAGAGTGACGCTGAAGTCTCCAAATAGTGACGCCTTTGCAGATTGTGACACTGGGTTGGGGTAAAGGGTCAATTTTCAAATTTATTTTAACATGTGCTTTTTTTTTTTGATTTCCTTTGACCATTTACCTATTTTGTAGCTCTACTTTTTGTAGATTGACCAACTTTTGTAGTTTGAGGTTACCAAGAAAGAAAAGGAGGAAATAAGGAGAAGGCCTCTTATAACACTATTTCATGATTGTAACAAGTTTTTTTTAACACTTTAGGGATAGTTATAAGCCAATCTTTGGAAATCTTACTATCTTTCAATTTAGGACTCAAATACATTTCATTTGGGCTTTAAAAAGAACACACAAAGTGTTAAAAAGAAGATTAGAAACTCACTAGATTTGATTTTGGGTTTTAAAAATTGAATAATCAATTTCACACTCAAGTTTGGTACTTTAAAAATAACTCACTATTGCTTTTGAGGTCTAAAATGAACATGTGCTTATCTTGTTTGTAATCTTTTTTACAAACTAAATACCATCCAAATGCGTATACACTTCTCTCACACTTCACGATGATCTTGAGAATCAAAAGCATTTTGGTGATATTAGGTTGTCTAAAAGATTGCCTCCACATTTCAAATTTGGGCTCTTAAAATTGAACAAATCTTGCTAGTGTGAGAAAGGGCATTGCGTGTGTTCTTTGTTCACACAAAAAAAGATTGATCAAACTATGAATGTACCTACTCAATTTTGTTTACCTTTAGAGGGCTTGCCTTGGTGGGAAAAAGTACTCACTCCAAGGGAATGACCCAAGTGGTAACGAGCATAAGCCAAGCTCTTCCAAACCACTATATAAATTTGTGGTTATGATGAAAATTGTAAACAATGGGAAGCGGTGCATGATAACTCTCCCCAGTGTCTTTATGATGCGTAAAGCCCTTGTTCTAAGGGTTGGAAGATCTCTCACAAGGAGTTTATCATTGCACCCCCTAAACTAGATGCCCTTACTATGAACCTTTGTTTAGAATCCAAAACCCCAATATTTGTTGGTATTAGGAGGTCGGACCTTTGGAGCTGTCCCACATATTTGTAATTCTTTATAGAGATGAAAAGTTCATCATGGGAGATTCATGAGAGCTGAAGCTTGGCTGACCCATAGAAGTGAGTGCCATGGAGGGGAGCTAGTGTGGTCAAGCTTCTAATCATCCGCTCTAAATAAGCATAGCTGGATTTATCCAAGTGGGAATTTAACAAAAAAATTGTTTTCCATCCTAGGGTTGTGCAATCTTTGATTCAGTTAAACACATTGCTTGGATCCAAAATCTTGAAAAAAAATAATTAATAGGGTCATCAAATTTCAAACCTTTAGAAGGAGAAAATACCTTTGAAAAATCCAAGTGTTATTGCTTGTCCCTAGGGATTTCATCCTTAGAGGCTTCTAAGTATTTGGATTTATATTTCAATTTTCTCTCTAAAGTCAATATCAAGGAACTATTTCCTTGATTCTCTTGATTTCCACATAATGGAATTTGTGGGATGAAAATAAATTTGAGACATTAGACATTTAGTTCAAAAGCTAAGCAAGAAAGTGTTTGTGGTAAAAATAATCCATTAAGCAAATATAAAAGACAAATTGAACCCCACACATGTGTTTTCTCAAATGATTTCCCTCAAGATCAGAATCCCAAAGCCAAAGTCCATCAATCATAAAAAATGTCTTAGTCTAAGAAATCTCAAGAAGTGTCAGTCTATGCTTTATGCAATTAGAGAAAGATTGGTCTATAACTTTTACAAATGTGCTTCAAAAGACAATCCCAATTTGTATTCGTTCTATTATTGTCAAAATCCAAGTCTTTTTCAACGTTTTGAGTATCAAGTTCTTTTTAGGGTTAACAAGTTCTTGGAAGAATAGCATGTTCTTCAATACCTAGGTCTAGTAATCAAAAGTCTCCCTAAGTTCACCTAGGATCAAAATCAACATTTTCATCTATCCTCAAGCATCAATCAAAACCCATCTCACAAACAACTCTTAGAATCTTGGAAAAATCCTTCATGCTAGGCTTTTGGAAAATCCTTCTAAATCAAAATCAAAATCATCTTGTTTGATTAAGTGTGTGTGGATGCATCCTTCTTCATACACTTAGTTAAATTATCACTTTGTGGACAAGTTTATTCCAATACAACATCTAACCTCTTGGAGTTTATGAGTTCATTATCAAATCCAAATCAAAATCAAATAAAAACAAACCAAATCAAAAATCAAAAAATCCAAAAGTCCTAAAGTCTAGTATCCCTCCAAGGTTTCTTAAGAGTTAAATCATTCCAATCACCCATCTTTCATTATATCATCACCATCCTTTGATCCTTAGCATCTTAGATTTTCTATTTTTTTGTACCTAAGGTTTAGACCAATCTAAGGAGTTAGAGGTTCACCTCCCACATTCTTTAAAATTAATCCTTATTTTATGGTCCAAACTAGATCTCAACACAAGAACATGGAAACAAACAAATAAACATATACTTCAAGTGACCTAAGTCAAATTGCACCTGAAATCAACCCCATTGGATCTAACAATCCCCCACTCAACCTTCCTCAACTACCACAAGATCTTCAAGAGGGAGGTTTCCAAGTGGAGGATATCACCAACAATGTCCTAGGAATGACTCAAGATGAAATCCTGGAAATGGTCCAAAATCTTGAAAAATCACAAAATTGTCAACATAATGATGAGGCTTAATCCTTCACAATACATGTTGGAATTGGCTAAAGAAGGGGCTAAAATCCCTTATGATTATGATGTAAGAGTATTGTGGAAAAACCTCTTGGGATTATGCCACCGTTCTCATTCACACCTTCCTTCCAAAGCATCATTCAACCTGGGCATCCCACAACCCATCTCATCTCATGCTCCAAGTCAACCCATGGTTACTAAGGGGAGTTGATTGCTTCATGATCTTCAAACACATCCCCTTTTAAATAATCAAGACTTAGATTCAAATACCATCTTGGGTCAACCAAATATCATTCCTCAAAACCAAAAACATCCATACGTTCCACTCGTCTTTCATGACACCAACAATCCATCCACTTTTTCCACATCATCGACATATTCTCTTGACACACAAGTCTCTCTCCCCATGACTTCACAAGGAGAAGGGGGAATCTTTGATCCCTCATCATCAATTTCTCAAGGAAACACACCACCCATCTTCCCACCATTTCCCCCTCTACCATTAACATCCACACTAATCCTCAGTTTAGGGAAACCCACTTTATCAATCCTCAATCAACCAAATCAAAACAATCCTCCAATCATAAATTAAATCAACATACTAAATTCTTTGATCATGCCACCGATCCAAACAACACAATCAATCGCTACACCATCTATAAACTTGGTCTCCCAAGGACCTATCATATCAACCACACCATCCACCATACAACCTCCTATCATCAATCCAATGACACCTCAACAACCACCTCAAAAAACCCTCATCACAACATCTCACACCATTCCAAACCCTCCACCTCCACCACCAAAATGAAACATGGAAAACCAATACAACATCATGCTACAAGTTTCCCAACAAGCTTATCAAAAAGAATTTTAGCAATTTCAAGCTCAACAAGCCACACAAGCTGCTCAATAGGCATAGGCACAACAAGCACAACAAGCTGCCCAAGAACAAGCCACCCAAGCTACCCAAGTTGTGCAAACAACTCAAGCCGCACAAGTTGCACAAGTCGCCCAGGCCACCCAACAAGCTCAAGCTTAGGCACAAGCTCAATATCAAGCCCAACAAGCTCAAGCGCAAGAACAATACTGAGCACAACAAAAAGAAACTCAGCAACAAGCCTATCAACAATCTTTGCAACAATCCCAAGCGTAAAAAGAAGCAACTCAATTATTCGCCCAACAACAAGCATTGTTGGCACAACAACAAGAAGACCAAAAATAAGAATTGTTGGCACAACAACATTTGCATGCATACCAACAAGCATTGATCACACAACAAAATGTGCAACAACCTCCCACAAATATGTAAAACACCCCACTTGCCACTAAAAAAATCAAACCACCTCAAAACACATTCATCCCACTACTTGATCTGCAAAATGATGTGTCTGTACAAATCAAATTTCTCTCACAACAAGTGTTAGACCTACAATTTGGAAAAATAGAAAAACCCCAAGGGAATTTGTGCCCTTATCCATTCAACGAAAGAATTGTGATGGTTCCATTCCAAAAAGGATTTGAAATCCCTAAATTTGATAAATATCATGGGACAGGTAATCCTAAAGATCACATTAGGGAATGCTAGGTAGATTGTATGAAAGTTGCATATGATGATTCTTATCTAATGTAATTTTCCCTCAAAGTTTGGCTGGCCCAACAATGGAATGGTTCTCTTGTCTCCCTCCTAGAATCAAAAATTTCTAGGAAATTGTGGATGCATTCATACATAACTACGCATTCAACATGGGCATGGATGTGAATGTAGAAGAACTATCTTCTCTCAAAAAAACTAAGGGGGAAACACTCACATCTTTCTTACAATGATGGTGATCCAAGGACAACAATAGCAAGTGGACAATGCTAGAGGAACAAAAAATCTATACTATCATCGCTAATCTCAAAGGAACCTTTTCCTTCCATCTAAAAATTAAATGCATTACCACATATGACCAATTGATCCCCAAGGCACTCAACATCGAAAGAACCCTTATCACACAAGGGGGAACAACTACTTATCAAGACAACTGTCCATCAACTAGTTACAATGAAAAACCTCGCACATGTGCAAAGAACAAGAATGTCACTAACGATGGTGTCATTAATGCCAAAGTTATAATTAGTGTCCCAAGGCAAAAAACACAATCATATCAACAACCACAAATCAATAATTGAAATAACATGGAAGCCAACATAGTATCACAACAACCCAACAATCAAGCGGTCAATAATCTGAATAATCAAGGGGGACTACCCCCACGAAACAAGTATCCCCCCAAATGAAAATACACACCCCTTGGGGAATCAATTGAATCTGTCATGAAAAAACTGGTACAAGAAAATCTCATTAAAATCCATGTTTATGAGAATTATCAAGATCCCCAAGTGAAACCACCGTGGTATAACGAAAACCACCTTTGCAATTTTCATAAAATCAAGAGGCACATGACAGCCAGTTGCATGAGACTAAAAAAATTGATCCAAGACCTTATTGATGACAAAACCATAAATGTTGAACAACCTGCAGAAAATCAGGACCTTAAGATATACATGAATCCAATGCTAGATCATAATAAAGGAAAAACCATGGAAAGGAAAAGTATAACAATGTAAACCATGTTTATGATCATGTTGTTGCATCCTTAGATGAATGGGTCATTGTTGTCAATGCCAAGGGAGCTAGAGCCAACTGTGGAGTCACCACATGCCATGGCAGAGTTACCATTCCTATACCATCACAACCACCCAAGGCACCAGCCTTTAATCCAAAATTCATTCCCAACGGTTATAATGTCTTGGACCAATTGAAAAGAACCCCTGCCTAGATCTCCATCATGGAGTTACTGAAAATATCACCTGCACACAAGAAGATCCTAGAAGAAGCATTGGCTTTATCCACTGTCCCCACAGATCTTGATGTAGACTAGTTACAAGCTATGGTTAGACATATCACCACACCACATATCCTAATATTCTCTGATCAGGACTTCCCAAATCAACCATCTCATAACCGCACACTCCATCTTGAAGTCCTAGTCCATAAGAATAAAGTCAAAAGAGTCTTGGTGGATGGGGGTGCAGGCTTGAATATCTGTACTTTCAAGCTAATAAAGAATCTAGGATTCTCTAAAGATGTCATTGAAAAAGGTAAAGGTATTATAATCAGGGCATATGATGATCAGGAAAGAGTGTCTCAAGGTACTATTCAACTCCCTATTCAAGTAGGGACAACTATTATGGAAACCACATGCCAAGTCCTTGATCTTGAATTACCTTACAATATCCTCCTAGGGTGCTCCTGGATCCATGGAATGCAAGTTGTTGCATCTACCTTCCATCAATGTGTCATGTTTCCCTATCAAAATCAAGAGGTCACAATCCATGGTGATCTCGAGCCATTTTATTATTCCAAGAATCTGGAGGCCAAGTACTACAAGATCCCTCAAGTCCCAAATAATGATGAAGGCCCTATGACTCCATATGTAGACCCATCCATCCTCATCTCCACTTCTGAGACAAAGAAACCCTCCATTCCAGACATTTCTGATATCAAAGTCATTATCCAGGATAATGGGTGTGGGGACTACAAAATGAAAAAGAGTGCCTTTGTAATAGGAGAGTTACCTTAATCTCCTCAGTCTCATGGGAAACCCCAACTGATTGAAAAACCATCTCAAACCTTTAAAGAAGACCCCTCCAGATTCAGATGCTGGGGAGACTTAAGCCAAGAAACAATGGATGAAAAAGACATATCCAGTTTGATATACCAAGATAAAAGGCTTGTGCTTGATCTTCCCATGGATGATAACAAAAAAGGACTATAGATGATGGTTGGCATGGGCTAAAACAAAAAAAAAACTTAGACAAAATGACAACGATCGTCGAGAACCTTGTTGTCAATTTTTTTAACCTCAACTCAAAATTTATGGAGTTGGTTACTTAAACGGTCATTCTTTAAGGTGATAGATTTCAGTTTTATTTATGCTATTTTTAACCATTGCAATATTTGAGAGATTCAATTTTTAAAGAAATGCAATGTGTTTTCAAGTTGCCACATACCAATTAGAGCATTTAGTGTTGAATGGAATGTAAAAGGTACTTAATTCATTCACAATGTCTAATTCATTATTTGCAAAAATAAATAGAGAATTGAAACAAGTAATTTACAAATGTTGTAATTGTATTCATTGGATTAAAAAGGAGAATCAAAGTCCCACACAAGCCGTGGGAGTAGTTGTGACAATGTAGCAATAGAAGCATTCTACACTATTGAAGATGAAAGAAAAGAAGACACATAAGAGTGAACATAATCATCATTGCCTGTAAGTCTTCAAGACAATCTTGGAATGGTGCACCATCCTTGTCCTCGAGCTCTTGATAGACCTGTAAGAGTTATAAAAAAGTTGTTAGAGCTCCGACTATGAACATTCCTATATGAATTATCAAAAATAATGGAGAATGTTGCTAACGATACATTGAAACAATAGAAGATGTAAGAATAAGAAAAGTGACATAAGCTAAAGAGGAAACATCATGATATCATATTGTTTTTTTATCTAACATTGTTTGTTTCCATGTGCAGGTATACGATAAATCATGTTGCTGATCTAGATTGAACATCATAAAGCATGTGGGGTAAAACGGGCTCCCACAAGGGTTGAGACCTAACATGCTTTCCCTCAAGTATTCAAAGAGGGACTAACGAAGACACAAAACCAAATGCTCAAGGAAAGACATCCATCAGATGAAATGCACATAAAGTGTCAAGAGGACTCAAATAGTTGGCCATTCAGGACAATCAACTCTCAAGGTGCAATGAATTGAAAATCAAGAGTGACCAACTGCTCAAGTGCATAGCTTCATAATGTGATAGTGAATAGGCATACATGATGCTTTGTTTATGAATCATCAATTGCTGCTGAAGCAAATGAAAACCCCAAAACATCATAACAAAGTGCTTCATATTGCAAAATTTTCCATGCAATGGTAAGTGCATATCATCATGTTGCTGTTCGAGAGATAAAAATGCATGAAGAGTACAGGGGAAAGGCTAAATCCATCATAGACTAAGTAAAAAATGGTTGAAAGTGATCCACTGAAGGCAAAAAATGAATGCAGAGAGGGCATGCTAAACCAAAGTGCAAAACACCAAGCATTTGAAGGCCAAACAAAATGTGGAACAACAACATATATGAAGGTAATTTGCAATTGTTTCTACATTTTGGAATCATCTCTATGAAAGAAAAAGTATGATTGCATGGTTTAGTGTTACATGGAATTCAAAATGAAGTATAGGGCTATGAAAGAGAAGTGAAATGTGCATGTTTTGAAACATGAGAATGCCTCGAAGCTATGATAGTGTCTACAAATGAAACCATGAGAAGTTGTTGAAGTTCAAATTTGTGATAAGAGTTCTCTAGGGTGTCAAATGCAGTCCAGAACAATACCATTTGTGAATAAAGTGTGCAAGGAAACATTGCTTGTTTCAGTATTTTCAAGAAGTGGAGCAAAACTGAATAATGTTGGATCATTTTAAATGAGGTATTGCAAGCTAAAATTCCAGAGAACAAAATAATGCTATTGAATGCATATCTATGTTTCTTTCAATAAAGCTTCAATAGTGATAAGGGCACAAAAGAAGTCATGCATTCAGGCCGAGCTCAAGTAATGTTTTCTAGAAAATATGCAAATATAGTGATACCATGCGGGGGTAAAATTTCAAATGTGCTATGCTAGAACAATGAATTCAATGTAAATTTTGAAACAACCCTATTGTTTTCTAATGAAAATTCTAGAATGCAAGGTGGGAGGTATTTTCAGGCTCGAAGAAGGAAAAAACCCAACCATCATTTATAAGCCTGCGGCCTGGAGAGGCCAATTTTTTTTCCTTATGAGCCATGTTCACCACTTCAAGGGTTGCAAGATACAATTTTAAATGTAAAGAATGAGACCAAGGGTTCGATCCCTTGTGTTCATTTTTTCTAAAAACAATGAAAAATACAGTGGCCATGGCCAATACAGACAACCAAGTGGAAAACCCACATAAAAAATCCACATTTTCTATAGGAGGAAGCTTATTAAAGCTCTACATTGAAATAATGAACAAGAGAAATGATAACAGGGCAGGGTTTCTTCATGAAGCTTGAAACCCACTTAGGGTTTTAAATACAAATGTAGAACCAGGGTTGGAGCCCTTTGCAACACAAAAAACATCTTCAAAACAATAATAAATGCTTTCATTTGCACACTACAAGCCGAGCCTTTTGAGTTCCATTCAACAAAAAGGAGATTACACAGTGTAGCCGTGGTCACAAAATGGCCAAGCTCGATAAGCTATAAAGCCTCATATTTTTGTAGAAGAAAAGCTTTAATAAGCTTCATTTAAGAGAGAAATGCAAGGGAAAATAAGAGAGAAATGAAGGATACCTTCGTTTCCAGTGAAAGATCCTGTTGGAAGCCCATGACCAAAGCTTCAAAGATAGCTCAAAAGATCTCCCACAGTCAGCCATTACAATAGCAAGGCATCAATGCCGCATAACAACACAGAAGATGCATAAAAAATCATGACAACTGCGACCTCTAAGGCCATGTTTTTTCATCAAAAGAAAGCCAATAGGTGAAATAAAACACAGTCATAAGCTTACCATAATGGGAAGGCCGAGTTCATTCCAGATTCAAAGGAGAAAGATCTCAATGGTGGCTTCAAGGACAAAGCCCTAGTTTTCCGATGGAGGCACAAGCAGAGCCACATTTTCTCCAAAGTCTACGATGCAAATGATGGTTAGAATGAGCATTTAAAAACCCTTTTTGTGTATTAGGGTTTTCCCCATAAAATCGGCCCATGTGATTTTTATCACATTGATTTTTCAATGCTTTGCCTTGCTGATATTTCATGTGCCTAGGCTGATAAGCCTATGGCTTATTTTTTTTCCTTTTGATTTTTTATAGAAAATAAAACTCATGGTATGCATATGGCCCCTTCTAGGGTAGCCTCTTTTGTTTCCTTAGGCAAAACTTCATGCATAGTTGCCTTCACAAAACCAAATGATGACTCTAGGTCATCAAATTTTTTTTTCCTAAGTGAATGAGGGAAAATATTTTTATGAAATTTTTATATAAAATCAATCATGTAAAGAAGTACTGAATGTAATATGTGGATTTTTTGCAAGAATTAAATGCAAAAATCAACATAGCTGAAGACAAAGAGGCAAGAGTTGAATTCAAATTTTGAAAAATCAGATGTAAAAGAGTGAGCCTTATCATTTTGTAATTCAAGAACTGCAAGATGTAAAACAACTAATTAAGCAATGTTTCTATAAATTTCTTAATTAAGTTGTTATTTTAAAAATGCAGTTAAGATGCACTTTAGTTAACACCAAAACTTTCCATTTTGAGTTCTTGGGCAAATTGAGAGAGTAGGTGACACACTGAAGTTTCTATTTTTAGTTCCAAATGTTTGCACCTATTTTGGAGATGCTTTTTGGATGGACACCTTGGAAATGGAAAGTTTCCATCTTTGTGGGGAAATTTGGAGTAGATTTTTGGCACAATTTTCCAAGATTTTGGTTGAGCTAAAAAATACAGGTTGGCTTGCTTTTTGGAGAAGCAGCAAGCTAGATTTTTCTATTTTTGCACTTGATGGTCACTTTTAACTATATATTGGAGAAAACTTGATTTTCTCAGGGTTCAAATTTCAATTTCTTGCTCTCATATGCATTGTAGAGAGTCTTGTAAACTTTGAATCAGATTTTTATATCTTGTTCCTTCAATTTCAATATAAGCAACAAAGTTCCCCTTTCATTTTCTCTTGTCATGTTCTTACAATAATAATTTGGATGATTGTTTGTGATTCAAGTTTGAGGATCCTTTTTTTTTTTTTTTAATTATTGTGAGTTGTAGGTAGGGATTGCAAACAGTTTAGGTTGCACATTGTATTCAACTATTCCTGAATCTTTATGCGAAACATTGTTGAGCTAGTTGATCTAAGGTGCATTGTGGGAATTAATGCTCAAAAGGAGGTTGTTGTGAATAAAGTCTTGTCAAAGTCTTTGAGTATTTAGTTGATTATCATTTATTTGTAGTTTTCATTTTCCAATTTTCCATCTCTCCCCTTTCCCAAAAAAATTCATAGTTTAGGTGATCATCTAAAGGGAACCAACCCTGATCTGGAGATTCACTCTATTGCACAGACTAACCCACAAGTCTAGAGCATTTCCATGTTGAGGCAGGATAAACAAGCCCAACTTGTTTGAGGGTGAAGTCATGATATCCAACAAACCTATCATTCTTGGGAAGTGTATAATAAATCTTGGACTTGGATGTACCCCTCTGAAAATAACCATACTTGGAAAAGGTGCCTTGGTTAGAAAAGTCAAAGCTCCTCTTCAGTTATCGATATCCATAGGTTTACCTTTAGATAACTTTACCTTTGACATAACTGATGAATGCGACGAGGACCCCATACATAACCTACCCATGCTATTCAAGGGTTCCTCCCTTCTCATGATTAGTACCCTATCTTTTGAGCCAAGTAACCAAACCAATGAGATAAAACTTGTCTACCCCCAACTCATCGATTACGACCAACGAGGACCATTGATTTTAGACACATTCAAAAATGATGAGGCTTTGTTAGAATTCATAGGATTGTGGGATACTTTACCATATGGAGATCACAAAGTTGGATTTGACATTGAGCTGGAAACACATGCATATTATGGGGAAATGATTGAATCCCTCAGTTGCAAAAGTGAAAATTTAAGAATAATATTTAGATATTTGAGTGAAAACCACACTATGGCACTCTCTGACCCGAAAATAGTAAAAAAAAGGACACATCCAGTGGTGAAAACCTCTTTGAGGCATCAAAGGATAAGGGATTCAATCTTCTCCTTAGTGCTATTCATCAGGAGAAGTCAACAGTCTTAGCAAAGAAGTGCAATCCAGTCAATCTAGGGACCGGGGAAGCACCACATATCACCTTCTATGTAGAATCACTTTTGATATAAGAACAAGAACTCCTAGGCACTTTCCTAAGGGAAAGAAAGGTAAAATTTGTGTGGACCTACGCTGAAATGCCTTGTCTTGATTCAAAAATTATGGTTCACCATCTAGTTGTCTATCCTGAAGCAAAACCAGTAAGACAAAAGTTGAGAAAATTGCATCCACAAATAGCATTATTGGTCAAGCTTGAATTACAAAATCTCCTTGATGTTAGCTTCATACAGACAATTGATTATCCAGAATGGGTTTCAAACCTCGTACCAGTCACTAAGCCTATTGGGGGCATCCGCATTTGCACAGACTTCAAAGAACTTAACAAAGCATGTTCCAAGGATGATTTCCCTCTCCCAAACATAGACATGATCGTGGATATGACAGTCGGGCATGAAATGCTATCACTAATGGATGGATTCTAAAGGTACAATTAGATCATGATAGCTAAGGATGACCAACACAAGACAAATTTCACTTGTCCATGGGGGACATACTGTTGGAACATGATGCCATTTGGGTTGAAAAATGCAGGAGCTACCGAGCTACCTATCAAAGAGCTATGACATTGATCTTCCATGACATGATTCACAAAACTATGGAAGACTATGTGGATGACATATTGGCCAAATCAAAGAAGCGCCAAGATCACATAGTGACACTAACTCCATTTTTGATAGGCTAGAAGAATACAAGGTTAGGATTAATCCAAAAAAGTGTCTTCAGTGTATAATTAGGCAAGCTCCTAGGGTACATTGTATCTATGAGGGGAATTGAGATGGACCCCACCAAAGTCAAAGAAATTCTCAAGATGAAGGCACCAAGAACATTGAAGCAGTTAAGGGGTTTACAAGGAAGACTCCAATCCATTTGCCAGTTTATAACATAGCTAGCAGATAAGGATATCTCATATTATCATCTACTTCAAAAGGGGGTAGCATACAAATGGGATGAGAAATGTGATCAGACATTTAATAAAATCAAGGAGTACTTGCTCATACCACTAGTTCTTATTGCACCAATTCCAAGCAAGCCATTGATCTTTTATATATCAGCGACAACAACAACCCTTGGGGCTGTCTTAGCTCAACATGATGAAAATGGGAAGAAGAGAGCTATTTACTATATCAACAGAACCATGGTGGGACATGAGCTGAACTACACATTCATCAAGAAGGTTTGACTAGCAGTGGTGTTCACAACATAGAAGTTTAGACACTATATGTTGGCTCACCAGATACAAATTATTGCCAAGATAGACCCTCTCAAGTATCTTCTTTCCAAAGTAACGCTCATAGGGGGAATAGCTAAATGGGTCATGATCCTAATAGAGTATGACATTGAGTATATTGAGTGGAAGGCCATTAAAGGACAAGTAATTATGGACCAACTAGAAGAAGCGCCAATATATTAAAAAAACCCACTTGTATTAGAGTTCCATGATGAGTCCATCTTTAACATAAACATAGAAGATCATTGGAAAGTTTATTTTGATGCATCTTACACACAACATGGGTCAGGATCTGGAATCTTCTTCATTACACCACAATGAGATTGCATTCCCAAGTCATATAAGCTATATTTTCCTTGCACAAACAACATTGCAGAATATGAGGCTCTTTTTATAGGACTCAAAATTACAGTACAATGGTAGATCATGGCACTCAAGGTCTATGGAGACTCACTTTGTTGAAATGAGGTGTTTCTTAGCTTAATACTCGTAAAACCAAAATAATATACATAAATTCTTTGTGGATGATTATCTTGATTAATCCCACTAGATAGGATAATTCACACAAGATATACCTGGAGAAACCCTTTCGGGAAAAAACTCCACCAAGAATTATTCTATTATTCAAACTCTGAATTACAATAGCTCCAATTCTTGCTTGAGAATGCTTCTTGGTCTTTACAATCTTCTTCACACCTGCAATAACAACTCCTCCAACTCTATTCAAATTGAATGAGATATATAGACAATATACCTTGTAATAATCAAATGGTGATAATTACAATGCATAATCTCAAGCCCTTGAAAAGGTATGCCATATTCCTTCAAGTAGAGTTCTTCAGTGAAGACTAAAGCTTACAACATGTGCATCATGCATTTGGGTGTCCCAAACTGAAGCTACAACTTCTCCTTCACTTCGGTGATAATTCCAAAGCTATTCCTCAAAGATGGCACCCACAATTAAAGCTACTTAACTGAGCCATCAAAAATATCTTAACATGCATTGGAGTTAATTCCAATAAAGCATCTTGGGCACCCAAGTTGAGTGCTTTTTGTTAACTGAAACATTTACTCAACACCATTCCCAAAGAATGGTCATCCCTTGTTGCTGGAGTAGTCCCATTATCTTCATACAACTCAATGTTATTAGCCATGCATTACAAGTTAGCTGAAGCTAACTACATGCAATCAAAATAACCAACATGCATGTGAAGATGGCCAATTGAACTAAAGATTAGTGCCCAGGCCGATTACGGCGTGCATGAACTAAACTTAATTGGAACTAATCTAAAGTGAACTTAGCGAACTTCAAGCATGCAAACATCAAATCCTAACTCCAGGATCTTTACATGCATTAGTGTTAAGTTACGTATAGTTAACTGGTGAGCTACCTTACCATGTGTACTACATGCTCCTATATTTGGAATAAATCAAATGTCAATTTCATGATTTATTTCATAAATAATTAATCTCATCCTAATCTTATGTTGAACACATTCAAGAATCTAGGATACATGAAATAATTAATGTTTTGGTTGCAATTAATCCTATTTCCAACAAACTATCATCAACCAGGTCAATGATGAATACCAAATGAAAGATGATAAAATGACTCCATACAAGAAACTGGCTGAAAGCCTCAAATAATTCCTCATTGACATCATGTTTGAGCAAATACCTAGGGAAAACAATAGAGTAATGAATGTTATGGAAACAATTGGATTGCTACTGGATATCCCACACAACGTACCTAAGCAAGAATTCCTTATAGAGTAGCTTTTGAGGTACTAGAGTCTGAATTCGTGTGTGAAATCGTTTGTCCCAGAGACCCTTGGTATCACGACATTTACACCTACTTGAGAATAGGAGTCCTCCCCGCCAATATCACCCTAAACCTTAAAAGATTTTTTTTCAAGAAGTCATCCTACTTTGTTATCTTAGGTGACACCTTGTACTATAGGAGTGTTGAAGGAACCCTTTTACGATGCGTAAATACTGAGGAAGCTTTGATTGCTTTAATTGAGGCACACAATGGAATTTGTGGGTCACATTCGAGTGGTATGACCTTGGACAAGAAATTGCTGAGGATTGGGTACTACTGGCCTACGATGGAGAAGGAAGCTCACAACTATGTCTGAAGATGTGTGCAATGTCAACAATATGGGGATCTCATCCATGCACCAACTTAGGAGCTCCACCCAATCATTACACCTTGGACCTTTCCACAATGGGTGCTTGATCTCATTGGTAAAATCATTCCCACCTCATCTAATGGACATAAGTTCATTATCACCGCCATTGAGTACTTCACGAAGTGGGTAAAGGCCATTCCAATGACCTACATCATAGGGAAGCAGATTTCCAAATTCATCCTGAACTACCTAATTTTCTGCTACGGTATCCCTCAAGCCATTATCTTAGATAACGAGACACCTTTCAAAAATTAGGATGTTCAAGACCTATGCCAAAATTTCAATATCCAACACCACTTTTCTACTCCATACTACCCCCAAGGAAACAACCAAGTTGAGGCTACCAATAAGACCATCTTAAAAATCTTGAAGAAAATAGTCAATAAAGCTGGTCATGACTGGCACGTACAATTGAACCTTTCCCTATGGGCCTACCAAATGAGTATCCACATGCCTACAAGTTCAACCCCTTTCTCCCTGGTCTATAGATCAAAATCCATCCTTCCTATTGAGATCGAGCTCCCATCCTTAAGAATATCATTGCAGAATTTCATCACTGATGAAGAATATTGGGTGTCACAATTGAACGAGATGGAACTACTGGATGAGTGGCGAATAGATGCCTTGAATAATTTGAAAGTCTTCCAAAATATTCTCAAGCAAAGCTACCACAAGAAGAGTAGGAGTCAAAAATTTTAAGTCAGAGAGCTCGTATTGAAAGAAAATAAAAAAAATGTACTAAATCCAGATAGCAAGGGAAAGTTTGAACCCAATTGGTTGGGACCCTTCATAATCACAACAAGTTACAAATCGGGAGCATATCAACTATCTACACTGAAGGAGAGCCTTTGCAGGAGCCTATCAATAGCTCCCATCTCCAAAAGTTTTATGCCTAAGCTTGCAAGGTATAAATCCAAAAAAATATATCAAAAAATATAAAAATAAAAAAAAATAAAAAAAGGATTGAAAATAGTAAAGAAAAAAATCGTCCTCTAGTAAAAACCACTTCGATGGTGCTTTGGGAAAGTACCTTGGTGAAAACCTAGTAAACAAGTACCTTGTGTAAATAAGCACTCTCCATCCATCATGATCTCTATGGCTTGTTCTACATCGTTTATCCATCGCCTTCCACATCTCCATCCATCACCCATCTGTGTCCCCATCATAGCTTGATCGTATGTTCGTATCATGATCCCTCCTAGTACTACTCGACCCATTCCTAAGGTCAGTTTGTCCTACCTATATTTGAGTAGTCTATCGCACCATGCTGGGGGAATGTTCTTATACCTACATTGGATTGGATTTTGTGTATATTCTTGAAGTCTTCCTTAAAATAAAAAAATCTAAAAACATTCAAAAAATAAAAAAAATCCAAAAAACATTGAAAAAATTGAAAAAATCCAAAAATATTCAAAAAATTAAAAAACCCAAAAACATCCAAAACATATCAAAAATCCAAAAACAAGTCAAAAAGTCAGAAAAAGGTCAAAAAATAGAGTTGTCTTGTCAAACTATGGGTCTCTGAACTCTGAACATTCAAAATGCCATCATCGATGTGCCCCTGAGACACCCTAGGTCAGTTCTTTAGGAGTCTGTCACAATATAATGGCAATCCATTTGTTCATTTCTCATCAAATAAACGAGTTTGTGTTAGTCAAACTACGTGGTCTCTGTGTGTATAACGTAGGCAAGGCTAATCTTTGATCAACTCCTGAGGCCCCTAAGATAGGTTAGGTTCCTAGTTAAAATCTCATAAAACACCAAAAACATTGGAAAATTTGAAAATTAAAACATTTGTAAAACATCTCAAAAAATACCAAAAACAACCTCAAAACATTTCAAAACTTCAAAAACATCTAAATATTTGAAAAAAATCCATCCATCTCGTTTCGTGATGACCCAAAATAAACATCCATTCATAATAAGTCATCGTCACCCCCAAAATTGGTGAAACAATCAAAAACAAGTCTAGCAAGTTATAGGTGAAAACTCAATCGTTAAGGTTTCAAGTCTAGGTCAGTAGGTAAAAAAGTTGGTCAACTCTTAGTATCAATAGCCCATCATTCAGTCAATGTCACAATCATCTAATAACATCATGTCCTAGGATGCATCCTTCCTACAATGGACATCGACATTAATCATCACTGTAGTTTAGTCTTGGCTATAGGTATGAAGAACATTAGCTTGTTTGTTTACTTGATCTTTGTCTTGTTGAATTATCTTATTGCGCTCATTCCAATGACCTCTCGATGATGTCTAAACAAAATGATTTAGAGAGAAAGGAATGATGCAATGATCATTATCTTTTGTCTGTTTTGCTTGTTGGATATTCTTGTAATATAACTTTGGTCATGCGTGTTTTGTTTGGTTTGTAGGGAGGGTGTTTTAGGTGTCTTGTTGACCACATAGGAAGTCTTGCTTTTCTATGTTTTGGTCCAAGATGTTTAAAATATTTGAATTGCATTCTAAATATGGTTTCGTATGCCAGGTGTGAACAAGGACACTCCTATCTGATTGTCAAGTCAAAGTCCATCGCACTAAGTAAAATGCCATCTTGGTTCTTTATACCTAGATGCATCGTGCCTATGTGTGTTATCAAAAATAAGGTAAGTAAGCTCTTTTAAAATCCCAATCTTTGATAAGCGAAACATCAAACTCATCATTATTTCTAATGAAGTCTCAACAGATCATGGACTTGTTGGATCCTCTTTTCATCGTCTCATATTTTCTTTCTTCTCTTTGCGCTAACATGGTACCATGACAGTCAACCAAACATCACCAATACATCCATCTTGCATCCACAAACCATCAACATACTGCATATCATATATAATAGGAAACGCCGATCATTTCACATGCATTGCATTTCCATCATTGCACCATAATATATTGGTTATTCTAAGCATCTCATAAACCATACATTTGCATCCATTGCATAACCATATAGGCATCATCATAACATCCATATTGCATCATCATCATATTACACATATAAAGGATGTTGTGTTGGTTACTTTTTAAGAACCAAACTGATCTCCAGAAATACCTATGGACTTTTCCATTTCCAATTATCAATACTTCTAAAGGTATTGGCCAAAGAACGAATAAAAGCTGCAAGACTTCTATTCATACTCTTTGGGCTCTGTGAAACCCAGGAGGGTGATCCCAAAATGTACACTTAGAAACTTCACACAATTATAATCAAATACATTGTCAATAACAAATACCTCTCAAAAAACCATTCAATATAATGCATCAAATAAGTTGGCAGCTTATTAATTAATGTCATATATACTGTGCATGAGAAGGTGGAACTTCAACACAAAACAACAAAAATAGTATCCATTTGAGAGTTTATGATTTAAAAGATGAGTAGCTAATGAATCAACACCGAAAATGAACCACAAGTACTTTGCATGAACCAATGCCTTTATCCTAAGCACAAAGTCAATATCAATCTATGTGACCTGAGAACAACTTAAACAATAGCACCTATAACCTTAAGAAGCCCTGCATTACAACATTTCTTTATGAAATTCATGATTATTACTACTTACAACCATCCTAGCATCTTACAAGTTATTAATCTCACCCAAGCACTTACATTAATTCATTGAATCAATAAGCAAGCATGAAAGTAAACATCCACCAAGAAATGATAGAGGCAAATGAAAGAAATCTTAGATTACTTTCACTCATAACTTATAGAACTCATACAAGGAGAGACAATGGCCATGAAACTGATATTACTTTGTATTATAAATGCTATATTTCTATCAAAATTACATGCATAATAATGAAATCCAAAAGAAACTTAAGACAAAAAATCTAAAACTTGCTTTGTATTGTCTTGAAAATTTCATAGTGTTAACTCAAAAAAATTCAACTCACTTGTGCTTCTAGTCCTAAATTATTTCTTATAGAGACAAAAGAACAAAACAAGCCTTAGGCCAGGAAGCACACATGTCAAGATTTCATTGGACCGCTGCAACAATATTCTATTTTTAGTTACACTTGAGTCTTTAGGTAGTATTTCCCTCATGAATATTCTTATAAGTGGCCCAAACATCATTAGCCTTATGGATCAACTTGGTCACCCTATGCTTTAGTACATCCTCAAAAATTTCATTTGCCACCTTGACTGTTTCCAATTTGGCCTTCTTGACATTTTCTTTCTCAGCATCCAACTTATCATTTAAATCATCAATTCTCAAGGCCAAGGCATCCCTATCCTGTGTAGACAAATCGGGTAAAGAAGAGGATGGTAGAGTTATTGTCTTCTGAGTAGCCTAAATAGTGTTTCTCATCTTATTTGGCTCATCTAAGGCCTTATTGTACTCCTTAACTAAATAATCATATTTCTTCTGAGAAATATGTGCAGTATCCACACTAAGCATTGCATCATGAGCAGTTAACTTAGTTGTCTGGATAGGAGTTATATTTGTAGCTCTTTTGAGCACTAAAGAACCAATAAATTCTTCAATAGGCCTAACAACATCATGTTTACCAGTATTAGGTGCTATAGAACAAATTTCAAGAGTATGCAACTTTGGACTATATCTAGAACCAAACACTTTATCCTAAAACTGATCTTCAGATATTAAAGCTTGAGGCTCTCTTCTTACTACATATGCTATGGCAACAGTGATAGTACATCATGGTAATAACATAATTCCACTATCCTTGACAATTTCCTAGCCTCAGTGGGAGTAATAGCTGAAATTTCAGCCTTGATCTTTTCCTCTGCTTTCTCAACTTCCTTCTGATGGGAAGGTTCAACATTAGCTCAAGCTAATTCAAGTCTCTCCTTTATCTCCTTACTCCACTATTGAATCATAAACTCTTGAAATTCCTTGGACTGCACAAATTTATCATCAACAAGAAATTCATCACACTCCCTAATCTTGGGATCATCATCACTTTCTCTATCATATTGCCATTTGACAATTTTGTCAGGGGAACATTTGAACTATGAGTTTCTTCAATATGAGGAGGAAATTTCTGCTCCACCTCCTCATTCCTTGGCACATTTTCTTCCATTTGTTCCTCCTTGAACTCTTGAACATCTACAAGCTGCTCTGGGATATCCATATCTTGATGTTGTCGTTGTTGTTCTAGGAGAACTTGTGCTTTATCAGCAACCTCCTTTACCTTTATTTTAAACTCACCACAATGATAATCCCTTAGCATAGTGAAGGATATTTCCAGGGGGTTTGCAATTACATTATATGGAATTATGTAAAAGGAATTCCTTTTCATGATATTTTCCTCAATGTTCATTATAGCTATCCATTCTTTCTTCCTATTCATGACAACCTCATCACTTGTCAGATTTCTTAATACATCATCTTTGTATATGAATTCATAATGTATGATACCTAAGATTTTTTGTCTTCTTCTTCCTACCACAAACCCCTCTAGATCAAAAACTCTAATCTCATCAATAGGAATTCTGAGATTATTTACCATGATGCCAAACTTTTCATACACCTCAAGGGAAGTGACTGTGAAGTAAGCAAAAGCACATTGGGGATGTACCACAGTACCTTTCTTGGGCTTTCTGAACATCTCATAATCCATAACATCAATTTCCACGAGTTCCATAAAATTCAATCTATCTGAGACATATAGGGGAAGACAATGTGGGGCCACTTTAGCTCCATAAGATCTTATCAAAGTATAATTAGAATGAAGAAACCAATCTGCCCAATTATGTGTTGCTTTAGATCCTAGCATATATTTTGGCTGCATGATACTTCTGATCTTTGGAGAAAGCCCGTGAATAGGTGCTACACACAATGCTTCTAAGATACCATATCTTACAACATTAGCAAACAAGATATAATTGGAATTGGAACAATCCTGATCCCAAATGTATGTCCACATTTGTACCGGTAAAACATTATTTTCATTGTCCCTAAGTCTTAGATTTAATTTTCTTTTCCATTCGTAATCACCCTCCCATAAGAGCATATGCATTAACAAAGAGTAATGAGGGAAGTATAAAGGGAGTACTCCCTTTTTCAAATTGAGGAAATCCTCATGCATCCAGTGAGCCACAAAGTTGGCATAATCAAAACCAGTGTTCCGATTATGACCTTGTATATCCGCCACCATCACCAATATATCAAGGGCTATCCTTACCTCAAAGTCCTGAGCCAATACTTGATTTAAGCAATAATAAGTGTTTGTGAAGTAATCTATAAATTCTTCACACTCAAAAGGCTGAACATCCTTAGCAGTGAATTTCTCCTTGCTCTTTCTATGTCACACAAGTAGTCTTTCTTTGTATGCATAATTTTTTTTTCTCATATTCAACATACAACTCAACATGCCTATACTTTACAGTATAATTTGGATTTAACCCAAATACATCTATCATCTTGTCCTTTGTTACTTCCAAAATCACATCACCATCTTCACTTCTGATTGTCTTGTCAATAGGATTATAGTTCCTAGCCATTTCCATCATTAAGTCCACTTATACAAACACATTTGGGACCACC
>VDFB02000013.1:250022584-250086125 GCA_007258455.2 Sequoia sempervirens | reverse complement strand
ATTTAACATGTGATCCTTGTTTTGATAGGATGGTTATGTTATTATGTCATGATGTACTCTTGATTACTAGTTTAGAGTGTTAGCATTGTTGGAAGTGGATTCACTTTGAGAGGGGGGGTGAATCAGAGTGATATAATTTTTAACTTTTGACTTTGAAAGCACAATGAATTTTTTTACTAATTTAAACCCAATGTGGCAAACTTGTTTATGCAAGTGAACATTAATACTTTAAATCAGATTGACATGAAACTTGATTAACATTTACAACTCATATTAAAAGCATCATATGATATTGTTCAATTAGTGTGTGAACAATCTTGTATGTGCTTTTGAAACAGAACTACAACTTTGCTCGATGCAAATTTAATTTGCTTAGCAAAAGTTTTTTTAAAATAGATTTGATATATTTTAACTTTGCATGACAAACTTTTGAAATATGAACCTTTCGAACACACTAAAAGTATCATAGCATTGACTGAATGAGCACATTAACATGAAACTGAATGAGAGACAAATAACATCACATAACACAAAGATTTCCTGAGTGGAAAAACCCTCTTGGGGTATAAAAAACCACTCGCTAAAATTTTCCTTTTATTAATCAAAGAGCACCAACTCTATAACAATGTGGAGAACCAACTCCCATAATCTTTCTAAGCACCAACTTCATCAAACATTCAAGATATTGTAACCCATCAAAACCTTATAATTGCAATAATTCTTTGCAGTTATAAAATTACAATAGGATACAAAATGATTTTACAATAATGCCCAATTCAAAAAATAATCTCTGTAATATAATCAAAGATGAGAACAATATGAGCCAACTCTTCCTCTTTACAGTATGATTTCACAATAATACTCTGTCCAGACTATTTCCTCTCTTCTCACTTTCAAGTGTTTTTGCAAAGATATATATATACAATGTTTGTAAAACAATTATTTATATTTGTCAAGAAAACTTGTATTCAATAACCAAAGTTTATAAATTGGTAAGAACAATAATATTTGATCATGATACCAATCAAGAATTTAAGAAAAATCAATGATATGAAGATGAAATTCCACAGTGAGATGAAACCCTTGAGTTTACACTCGGGTTCAAAGTAGTTTCAAATTAGTTAAGAAATTTATTCGAAACTAAAACAAAGTTTTCTTTTCCTCTTTTACTTCTCATTTACCAGATTTACCTTTGAAAGATCAAAATAATGCATAGATATTACCTCTGTCATGATGGATTTAACCTGCAAACAAAATCCCTGAAGTTCTTCATTAAAAACTACCCAAACTACCGCTTCCAGCTCAAGCGAAGACCACCAACTATCTTTCCATCCATCAAAGACCAACATAACAAAAAACCAGGTCAGAATACCACAAAAAACTTGCTCAATATGCAACTGTAATTCCAGCATGGCGGCACTAGGGTTCAGTCTTTTGTTTACCCTATTTCTCCCTTCATAAAAAATCCAAAACAAAATGAATGAAACTTGAAATCTAAAAATCATATTACAATCATTTTGAAATCCATGTCACTGACACAATGAAACATTAAATGAGTGCCAAATCATAATCCACACGTGCTATCCAAGCCAATACAGTCAACATACTCATTAAAACAATAATATTGTCGCTGCCATGTAAGAAAAATAAGTATAATACATATACCGACAACCCATGTCTCTAAAAAGTTTGTATTAACTGCTGTGCAATGTAAAATCCCAAAACATGATCAACCTTCAATCAAAAAACCAAGGAAATGCCACCTTTCCAATCACTTTATAAGTGATAACCATAGTGAATATTGTTGGCCTTAAGTGCTAAAACAATTCACTTTAAAAAACAAATAGAAATGTCTTAATGCCAACCAACTTATATCACAAGTAAACCATATTCCAAGATATAAGTAAATATGAAATGTGAATCCATATAGCATGTGAAGGCCCAAGTATATGTCAAAATACTCTTTGTAAGAAATGATATGAAAAGTATTGCTTATGAAGCTATAGAAGCCAACTCAAGGATACAAGATTGACTGTGTATCAATATAAACACCTCCACCTCATGTATAATGCAATAACCCTTGTGAAGCTATATGTATAGCATGTTAACATATACAACAAACTAATCTGGCCATGAAGATAAGAAATGACAAAAACCAACTGAAGAGTATATATATATACCAATGATGCCAAATGAAATATCATACTCAAGTGTCAAGAAGAGCATTAGTAAAATTCCAACCCAAAAATCCATGTACTAAATAATATATCGTAACCGTGGATACCAAAGAATAATGAGACAACCATGAAGATCACCAATAGAATGCCATGAACACATAATGAATCTTGTCAATGATGCCATGATCAATCTGATAATGAACAATTGAAATAATATACCTATTGTACAATAAAGAAGTGTTAATCTGTCAAAATGAATTCAACTGTTCCATGATATCACTTGAAAACTAATGCCACCTGAATAACTTTTATCTACACATGAAGCTCAACATGATCAATACCACAATATGTGATGAACAAATGTAGCCAAATGCATCAACCCAAAGCATGATCACCAAACTACTGAATATGTCAAACTGAACACAAAGAGCACCAAGTATCATTAGACCAATTGCCAATCAGTTCAATCACCAATCAGTTTTGTCACCAACCAATTTTGTCATCAAGGACAATATACCACAAAGAGAAAGTCAACAGGCATGACATAGGTACATGATATGTTCATTGGATCGTATGATATTCGTTTGAGGAGATGTGAGATCATGATGTCATGATTGAGTTCTTGATTCAACAATTTAGGCTTTTACTTTGATCTTGGTTGGTTCTCTTGGTATTGAGTACATGAATAATTTTATTGAGATCTTCATGATTATGCTATGTTGCATTTGGAGTTTGGCATGGATTGATCAGTTACTGGTACTCATTAATACTTTGAGACATAGGTGAGGCTAGGAGATCTCTTCGGATTAGAGACATGTGTTGAGATAGTTACTCATTGATGAGGTTTGATTTGAGAGTCCAAGGATCCTACACCTTGGTTGGACATGAGTTTGACATGGATGTATAAGGATATTTTTCTTCGATGAGTCGTGATGACTTATATATCTTGGGGAGCATTCTCATTCCTTAATCTTGGTCTACTTGATGGTTAATCATATGAGGTATAGCCCATTATTATTTTAAGATACATTATGTTTTATGATTTATCTTCTAATGTATATGGATCTTGAGGTTATTTAGTTTTGGATGGTTCATTCAAGGAGTGTTGGCAGGTTTATCTCCTTATACATTGTGAGATTAGTCATTGATTTTGAGTTTAAGATATGTTATTGGGATCATTCCCTTATTTTTGAGAATGGTTTTTGTTTGGTATTCCTTTGGTTTGAGATGCATACATCTTGGTTATGGTTAGATGTAGATAATTATATTCTCTTTGGGGTTTTATGGAGGAGATCATAATTATCACAACTTACCATTTAGAGGTGCTTGTAGAAGGACATGCTACATGATTTGATTTACATGTTCTCTCTTTGGTCTTGGTCTACTTCTTGGATGTTTATATTCACATGATATTGGATTTGAGATCTTGTGTGAAGCTATAGTGATCACTATGTTTGTGGTCATTTTTTGTTCATTATTCTTTGGTGATGACATGGATGTTCCTTTATCTCTTTCATTTGTTGAGTGTGAAGAACTTGGGAGAGCTATTCAATACTTGTGGTTAGAGATGTATTACAACATATTGGTTTGCGGGATTTGCATATCTTTATGGATGTTCCTTAGTAGTACATGATGTTGGTTGCACCTTCTATGGTTGCTATTAGTGGATCTTTGGATGCCTTGATCATTTTTAGATTTGACATTACCTATCTAGTGGGAGTTCCTAGATGTGTATGGTCATCATATGACAGGTTTGGCACTTGGATCCTATGATTGCATGTTATGGGTTGTATATGTTGATGAAATGAGGTTTATTTGTTATGATTTGTATACCTTTGAGGTATGGATAGTTGGATGTACTATCATTTATTTTGGATTTTTTTTTAGTTGTGGTGATTTTATCTTGACAACTACTAATACATTCTTGCTGCCTTTGGATTGAGTGTTTGTGTATTGGGATATCAGTTGGAGTGTGATATATAGCATGGTTTCTCTTTGGATGGTTTCTTATCTTTGTGCGTGGGCATGATGGAGGATGAGAGAATTCATTCTTGATATGGTGGTCACCTTTATTCTTATTGCAAGTATCTTGATGGAGCACATGGAGCACTTTTATTCCTTGATGGTATATGTGGCTATGGGGATTGTTCCCTTGTTCATGTTTGTTTTTACTTGTTTACCCCTTATGCAATGTATACAACAAGTGGGAGAATGCTAGGAAAATGTGTGTTTTCCACCTTGCATAATATTATAATGTAATATTTATTTATTATGTGGTGCACCTGGGAGATCTAGGGATGTGTGCATCACATGGGCTAGCATTCTTGTGGCCACTTTTTGTGTTGTATGTAACATTGGATTAAATACTTAATATGTAGTTACACATGGGAAAAATATTTAATGCTAGGAAAAATTAGTACTAAGAATTGAATGTGGGGTTAATGGTTTTGTAAGCTCATGGTATTACTCACACGGTTTTATGCAATACCACTTGGTGGTTTTGTGTGAGCTTGTTTCTATAAAAGAAAACACATGGGTAGTTGTCTAATGTTGGCTAGTTGGCTTGGCTATTTGGCTAATGGGTTGAGAGCATATCTTGTTAGAATTAGTGAGGGTTGAAGCATGGTATGGGATGTGTGGTTACATGCTTGTCAATATGGAGTGCTTGTAAAGATATTGTGTTTCAAAGTTATATTCATGCAAACTTTAAAGATATGTTGTATTCTTTATTTCTGAATAATACATGAGTGATGGATGCTTTTGGAGGCTGGGGTTTTCCCAGGGTATATCTTATGTCATCTTTGATGGTATGTTCTCTATTCTTTTCCATATTAAATCTGAATGCTTGTTTACATAGATTTCTCTATTTAGGTTATGTGGAAATTATCTTGGGTGGATGCATGTTTCCTTTCATTAAACAATCTTGAAAAGGTGCTACAAAGATGCCAGGACCACAACCTATCTCTTAGTGATGAGAAATGTTATATGATGATGGAGGAAGGTGTAGTTTTAAGACACTATGTAACTTCATGATGAGGAATTCAAGTAGACCCTAATATAATTGAAGTAATTAAAACCCTACTTGTTCCTCAAAAGCAAAACGATATAAGGATTTCTCTTGGCCATACAAGGTAATATCAAAGATTCATTAAGGATTTTAGCAATATATTTGCTCCTCTATTTGTATTACTCTCCAAGGATTATAAATTTGAGTGGAAAAAATTACTAAGAAGTCTTTCAGACTTGTAATAACTCCTTGAATATGACCCCTTGCTAAGAGGACCCAACTAGGCCATACCTTTTTATATTCACATAAATTCTTCTAACTTTGTTGTAGGAGTTTTCCTAGGTTAAAAAGAAGGAATGCTTCCAAAATATGCCATCTATTACATTAGCAAGAAGCTTTAGGTGGTTGATTTGAATTACACCATCAGTAAAATAGAAATGTTGGTTGTGATTTATGCTATAAGTAAGTTTCAAAATTACATTATAAGTTACACAGTCTTTGTCCACACCAAGCACATAGCTATTAAGTATCTAGTGAATAAACTAGTGGTTCATGGGTAGCTGATTTGATGGTTATTATTATTTCAAAAATTCAAGATCACTATAGTGGATAGAATTGGTAAAGAAAATGTAGTTACTAACTTTATTTCTAGATTGACTACTTTTGTATATGACACCATTATTGATGACTCTTTTCTAGATGAATGCTTATTTTCCATGATTGTGAAAATCCTTTGGTATGTCAATATTGTAAATTACCCAGTTATAGGAAGAACACCTCCTCACTTATCATCAAGAGAAAAATGACATTTGGTGGAGAGGAGTCTCCCATATTCATGGATATCTAGTTACCTTTTCTATACATGACTAAATAATGTAATATGTAGGTGTATTCATGAAAATTGGGTGTTTGGAATTTTGCATTCCTTCCATGATGAGCCCTATGGTGGCCATTTTGCTACCAAAAGGACAATGTTGAAGATACTAACTATAAGCTACTACTAGCCCACACTATATAAGGATGCAATTGAATACATACAAAGGTGTGATAGATGTCAGAGGATGGCCCCCCTACCATGAGGGATGAGACGGTCCTACAACTATAGTTGGTGATGAAACCTTTTGATAAATGAGGTATTGACTTCGTTGGTCCAATTGATCCTCCTAACTAGAAGAAACATATATTGTTCTGTATTAACTATTTGACAAAGTGAGTAAAAGTTATATCCATGTGAAATGCTAGGAACAATAAAGTGGTAGAATTCCTATACAAATAAATTTTGACTTGCTATGGAGTACCTCGAGAGATTGTCACAAATCAAGAGCCATATTTTACATAATATTTAATTACAAAATTGGTTAATGAGTATAAATTCAAGCATAGAAAATCTAGCCTCTATCATCTAGAATCTAATGGTCAAGTTGAGGTAACCTACAAAAATATTGAATAAATTATAACTAAGATAATAGAAGAGAGGTTATTCACCACACCAGAATAATATAGAAGAAAATGATCAAATGGAATGATCAATTTATCAAGGCGAAGGTATTTTAGAAAGATAATTGGGCCCTACTATACGACTCTAGGTACAAGGGTTGCAAAGAAAAATTACAAACTTGATGGTTGAGACCTTATAAAATTAAGGAAGTTTATCCAAATGGCACGGTTAAATTGATAATAATTGATCATATCATATTTTATTTAATGGTAAATGGACACTGGTAGTGCATTTTTAATATTTAAGGTTCTTTGTTCCTGCCTTTATACAAAAGTTACAAAATATCATTATTCTTGCTAGGGTTTACATAAAATGTTGCTAGGGTTTAGGCCTAAAAACCATAAAACCCTACCCATTAGCCCTCACTTTATAATCCTTTGTTAACTTTTTGGGTGCCTTAAGTAATAACATTACGTCCCCCTTATGTCATGAGATTTCTTAGACCCTTATATTTCCTAGTGCTCACTTAAACCAAAATTTATGTATGTGCTTAATGAAATCACTCAAGTAAACTCGTGCATGGTATGGTATTCTCTTTTCCTATAAGCCTTCTTCTACTAATCTACAAGATAAATTTTACTAAGGAAGAAGGAAGCCATGGAATGACAAAAAGTATGACACGCATCCTATTTCTACAAATTTATGCAGTTCTGTAGGAGGATTATTCATTAAGGAAAGATATGGTTGCGGAACCATGGATCAATGCCATGTGGCATCTTAGCATTGGTTCAAGTATATAGTTTTTTATGAAGAGTAAAGTGAGATGCGTGCCACATTTTAAAATATTATGCAGTTTCACAGGTTGTTTCAACAAAGGTTAAGTATTAGGCGTAGAAGATCAACAACACACATTCAAACTTAGTGAACAAATAGCTGGAGGTGCATGACTTTCACGAACTAGAAGTAATGGTAGACATGAAAAATGCTACTAGTTTTTTGCTAATATTTCTTTTATAACTGCTACTATTTGACCTAGCAATCAACTCATTTGGCATGTATCGAGTTTAAAGAGAGAATTTGTAAAGCTCCAAAGTTTCCATGATGAACTAGGATTTCTAGAAATCGAAGAACAAGTACTTGTGATCCTTTGTACTCCTCTATTAAGAAATTAAAGAGTTGCTTGGAAAATTAGTACTTGGTTTATAATATTTGTTTAATTTCTTCAAAGAAATCATGCTTTAGAACCCTATAACAAACCATAAGAAACAATCATGAGCCAATCTAGAAGTCAATCATCTTCATCTTAAAGACCTTTTGATGAAGGTTTAATTGGAGAAATCCTTGGCTCCACAAGAAAGGCTATTTATGCCCATGGCCCTAGTGTAGTGGCTAGTTTGATCGAGAATGGGAGAGAATGTAGAGATACAAAGATCTCTCTACTTGAATGGAACTTATTTTCTCACCAGTATGGCAAGAGAGCATCTAGGGGTCCAAATTTTGATGTTTGGACCTATGACCTAGGGAAATTAATTTTCCCTAATGTATTCATGGATATAGGATTGGTTAGGAAAATTATAAATAATTATGATGAGAATGTCAGAGTAATTAGGGTAGCTATTGGAGGAGAGTTGGTTTGAATTGATAAAGCCTCCATTTTTGAGGTCTTTGAGTTGAAATTAACAACCAAAAAGGTTATTGATTTTGACCAATTCAAGTAGAAATACCAACAAGATAAGAATAGCTACAGGGTACATTGACTTCCAAAGCATATAATCAAGGGTTTTTATAAAAGGTTTGCGAGAATCCCCACCAATGAAGTAGAACCTTTTAACCTAGATATATTTGAAGACTACTTCACCAAGACCTACTATGCACTATTTCAAGTTTTTGAGGTGATGCTCAGACCAAGATACAATTACCCCTAATGTACATGGCTACAGACATCTAGAACCCTATGGTGAATATTGAGTTTAATACTTCCACATATATATCAAATGACATCCACTAACAATTGGTGGAAATTGAGAAAAATAATAAGGTGGTAAATTTCAAGTGGTACTCTCATATATGCCACATATTTTTGTATGGGGGAATGAAAAAATGGGATAAGGCCTCACAAGTCCATATGATATATGACAAGGGTAATTACCTTCTTGTCCAATACTAGACCCATGTATGGGACATGTATTATGATGCTGCAAGCTTTGTAATTTTTGAGAATCACTTTGTCAAGAAAGTATTGGAACTCCTAGGGTCAAAGAGGGCAGATTGAAAAAGGAAATTATGGATTTCCTAAGACCAAAGGAAAAAAATGATAGAATTAGGCATACAACACAATTGGGGAGATTGGCATCTCCATATTGACTCTATAGTAATAAGAGTGTATGGGTGTCCTGTGGGCCCCATGTATTGCCAAGATATGTGCATGTCAAATTGGCATTCTTGGAAGTGATTTGCAAATTCAGTGTTAGATAAGGCTCACCTAAAGGGGTAGAAGAAAGGTTCTTTCTTCCATTTTTTAATAAATTTCTTAGATTTAATAGTAATATGAGAAGTCTTAGAACTAATTTATCCAATATTGCAAGCCTTTAGGATGGCCCAAGAAATCACAAGAGCATTTGATCTTGAAGGGTTCATCAATTAGGTGAGATTGAGCATAAAGAGATCAACATTCCTTCACCAACTTCACTATGGTGAGGATTTTTGAACAAGAAAACTAAGAGGGGGTGGTGAATAAGTTGTAGAAAATTTAACTTTTAGACATTCACTAGAACATAGATCAGTCACAAGTCTTTAACTCTGCTAAAATGATTAAACATTAAATGCAAGTGCGGAAACTAAAAACCATCACAAATACATAGTAACACCATATTTATGTGGAAAGATCCAATGAGGGAAAAACTATGGTAAGGATTAACTCACACTATAGAGAATATCAAAACTAATTACAAAGGCTCACTGCCTGAGAAAAAGGCTCACTGCCAAAACAAGGACTCACTGGCTGGCAGGGTTAACCACTCAGAGGGCTCACTACCACAAAGATACAAAGAAAATAGAAGAGATATGTTACAGAGAGAATTAAATCTCAATGCAACAAAGAATTCCACCACAATTTTCTTAATCACTTGGAAACATGCATGAATGATAGAGTCCACCTTCAACTCGCTGCATTTGAAAACTCAACATTTAGGCTTCACACTCATTTTCCACACTCACATTAAACACACACAGAGATTCACATCAATTTTTCATTTATCTACTCTATTTATTTGCACTCATCTCCTTGTACTACTTTCACCACTAACTAATCTTGTATTTATACCATCTTCAACTTTGAAACATATCCAAAGTCAACCATCCATCATTAAATTAAAATTAGGTTGGTGCCAAAGCATCTTAGGGTGGAATTAGAATGAGGGTGACCCAAACACACACTTGATGAGGACCTAAGTATTTCCAAACATGCTTCATCAACTTCGAAGGTAGTTTTTGACACAAGGTTGGCCAAACTAGTGTAAAACACATAGAAAAATTAAGCACACACAACTCTTAGCATGATCCAATCCTTCTAGATACCAAAATTATCTTCAACATGATCATAAAAACTTAAAGTCATAAGACTTAACCAAAGAGAAATTCAGACCTGTTATATTTCTCTCGAACCTCAGCGACAAGCACAAAAAAACACAGTTCACAACTGGTGAACATAACTCACACTGTATAATGAATCAAAAGCCAAAAATCTAGATATAGCAGCTTTCAACAACCATGATCAACATATCTAAACCTCATAAAAATAGAAGCAAATCTTGGAGAAAAATTTAGAACAACCATTAAACACCTGCAACCTTTCTCCATTACAATTTTCTCAATATCCTCAACATATAAAACCAATAACCTAGATCCATGACATCAATGACAACAACAACCAATAGATAACCAATTGGCCAGTTGACATCAATGACAATACCTTCATTCTTGCAACAATTTCCCCCTTTGTCATTGATGGCAACACATGATGTGAAAAACCATCAAAGACAACATACTAGCTCTGAACACACTTCTCATGATTTTTCTTTCTATTTCTCCCTTTAGTGGATAATGTCTCCTTTTTTTCACATCTCTCATCTCTCATCTCCCCCTTTGACATCAATGGCAAAGACAAAAGATGTTTTACATTGATTTCCCCTTTGACATTAAAAACAAAATACTCATACAATGAAAACACATGACACTACCTGCTCCCCCTAAGAGGTAGACACCAAAACATTAGTCTAGAAGAAAGATAGATACATAGATCCACCAGATTGATGCATCTCCATATGCATCTAGTTCAAGAAAGGAGGGGAAATGACCCTAAATTTTCTCGAAGATACTCAAAAGTATCCTTAGGAAGATCCTTCATAAATATACCAGCAATCTGATCCTTCGTAGGAACATACTCAAGCTTTACTTCATTCTCCACAAAATTATATTTGAAGAAATGATACCTGATACATATATGCTTTGTCCTTGAGTGCATCACTGGATTCTTTGAAATTTTAATTACACTTGTGTTATCACAAAAGATAGAGATAGGATCATCATACACAATTGTGATATCTTTCAATGTTTGTTTCATCCATAGAACTTGTGTATAACAAGATGTAGTAGCAATATACTCAGTTTCAGTAGTAGATAAGGAAATTGAATCTTTCTTTTCACTCAACCATGCCACCAATCTGCAACCAAGAAAAAATGCACCACCACTTGTACTTTTTCTGTCATCTATACATCCAACCCAATCTACATCTATATAAGCACTTAGTATAAAGTTAGTATCCCTGGGATACCATAAGCCATAATATAGAGTTCCATTCAAATATCTGAATATTCTTTTAAAAACATCATGTGTTTCCTTATGATCTTCTTGAAATCTAGCCACAAGATAGATAACATGCATAATATTTGATCTAGTGGTAGTCAAATACAATAGTCCACCAATCATAGATCTATATTTGCTTTGATCAACTATAGGTGAATCATCATCTTTACCTAATTTGTAACCAGTCACCATAGGAGTGCATACCAGTTTGGAACCATCCATCCCAAACTTTTTCAACATCTCTTTCACATACTTAGATTGTAAAATAAAAAATCCTTTCTCTGTTTGATTAATTTGTAGCCCAAGAAAGAAATCCATTTCTCCAAACATAGACATCTCAAATTCTTTTTGCATTTCTTCTGCAAACATCTTACACATAGTTTCATTTCCTCCAAAAATAATGTCATCAACATATACAACCACAATCAAGATTTTGTCATTTTCAAATTTAAAATATGGATTACTATCTACCGTACCTTTGTTGAAACCTTGTTGAATCAATTACATATCTAACCTTGCATACCAACCTTGAGCTTGCTTCAATCCATATAAATATTTATTCAATCTACAAACCATATTCAGTTGATCTGACAACTGAAATCCTTTCGGTTGCTCCATGTAGACCTCTTCTTCTAGCTCACCATTCAAAAATGTAGACTTGACATCCATCTGATAGACTTTGAAATATTTATGAGCGACAAATGCTAAGAACATTTTGATATCTTCCATTCTTGCCATCGGAGAAAAAGTTTCCTGAAAATATATGCCTTCTACTTGTGAGTAACCCTTACACACAAGTCTTGCTTTTTTTTTGACCACTTCTCCATTCTCATTTAACTTATTTCTGAATACCCACTTTGATCCAATAATATTTTTTATGTGTCGGTCTTGGGACCAATTCCCAAGTCTGATTCTTCTCAATTTGTATAAGTTCTTCTTTCATGGCTTCCATCCAATTCTCATCTTTACATGCTTCACTTACAGTCTTTGGTTCAATCTCGGAAAGTAAACACAAATTTACTTCACCAACAATAGCTCTGCTTCTTGTCAATACTCCTTTTGTCTTGTCTCCAATAATCTAATTTTTTGAATGATTCTTCTACATGTATCTAGGTGTCTTAGGGGACACCACCAGAGCTTTTTCTTCTTCTCTTTCTTCATTCTACTTCTCTTACTAATCCTTTTCCTATTCTTCCAAAACTTCTTCAATCCTTATGCAATTGGGTTCATTAGATACATATCCATCAAAATCAATTGAATTTTTCATTGCTTCATCAACCTTGACATTTGTACTTTCTACAATCTTCCTCAGCCTTTTATTGAAACATCTGTAAGCTTTGATTTTAGTAGAATATCCAAGAAAAATACCTTCATCACTTCTTGCATCAAACTTTCCTAAATTTTCTTCATCCCTTCTGATATAAAATTTCCTTCCAAATACCTTGAAATACATAATAGTAGGAATTATTCCACACCATAGCTCATAGGGGGTCTTTGTACTATTTTCTCTTGCTTGAACTCAATTGAATACATAAACAACAATATGAATAGCTTCTTTCCAGTAAAATTCTAGTAGACCTACCTCAGTAATCATTGATCTAGTAACCTCTTGAATGTTTTGTTCTTTCTTTCAACAACTCCATTCTACTAAGGAGTTCTCAAAGTAGATAACTGTATTTTTGTTCCATGCACTTCAAAAAACATATTAAAATCATGAGAGGTGAATTCACCACCTATGCCAAACCTTAAGAATTTTATTCTCAAATTTACTTCATTCTCAACCATAGCTTTGAATGTCTTGAATCTATCTAATGCATCTGATTTCTCTCTGAGAAATGTAACCCATGTATACCTAGAGTAATCATCAATCAAAAGAATAAAGTACCTTTCACCTTAAAAAATTATCACTCTTGTAGAACCACAAAGATCTGTATGAATTAAATCTAGTAGTCTAGTAGTAGATTGTTCCTTTGATCTGTAATGGTTTCTTGCTTTCTTTCCAAACTGAGAATTCCTACAAGTAGCATTAATAGGCTTCGTAATCCTTGGTAAATCTCTCATGGCCTAAACTTCACTAATCCTCACCAAGTTATCAAAATTCATATGAAACATTCTCTGATGCCATAACCAACTATCATTAATCTGAGTCATAAAGAATTGTCCATCAACACCCTTAAGTTGATAGATATTTCCTTTAGATTTCTTTCCTGCAGCAATTAATGTTCTAGAATCTTTCCTGATCACACATCCTTCATCCTCAAATACAAGATTATATCCTTTACTGCACATCTATCCAAAACTCAAGGGATTATGCCTTAAACTCTTAACATGGTAGATATCATCACTATTATGCTTGCCATCAAAATTTACTGAACCTATCCCACAAATTTTAGCATCAGTATCATCTCCAAACATAACTAAGCCACCATAATATTTTTCAAGTTTAACAAACTTTTATCACTAGTCATGTGATATGAACAACCATTGTTAACAACCCAATAGTTCTTTTCCTATTTAGCATGTAGGGAAGAGATAATTGTACCTTCATTTTTCTCCTTCTTCAGAGGGCATTCCTTCACCTATTTTTTAGAATTAGCAAAAGTAGGTTCATCTTTTATAGCCAAGAACAAGCATTCATTGTCATCAAGATCACCATAATCAGATTCCTCATCAGATATGCTAGCATCCTCATTCACATAATATTCTCTATTGATCTTCTTACCTTTCTTTTCTTTCTCATATCTTTGTTTATTCCTCTTAGCTCTTTCCGAACACCTCAAAGCATAATGTCCTATTCCTCTACAACTAAAGCATTTGAAGGGAAACTTACCTTCATACTTTTCAGAGACTTTCTTCATCTTTCTCACAAATTTAGCTTCTACTTCATCAAGACTTTCTTTATCTGGATCTTTAGCTTTTGTAGCCTTAAAAGTAGTTTCTAATTTGGATCCATTTCTCAAATTTGGCTTTCTCATCTCATAAGATGTCAGAGTTCCCAACAACTGATCTTTAGTGTAAGTATTGTAATCTACATGTTCTTCAATAGCACATACCTTTTCGTTGTAAGCATCAGGGAGTGTTCTAAGAATTTTCTTTACAATCTTGGATTCATCTATTGTAGCACCAAGTCCTCACATTCCAACTACTACCTCATCCAATCTCTATACATAAGCTTTAACATTCTCATCTTCAGACATGTGCAGGAGCTCAAACCGTGTCTCTAAGTTCTACAACTTTGCCTCTTTGACCCTTTCATCTCCTTCATGTGCCTTTTCCAAAGCATCCCAAACTTCCTTGGCAGTCTTCAAATTTTGAACTTTAATCAACTTAGAATGTACAAGACTATTCTTCAAAATGTACTTCACCTTATTGTTTGCTTCATGTGCCTTGATCTCATTAGCCGTACTCAAACCATTAGTAGGAGGAGTGTAATTATTCTTGTAATATTTCTCCACATCATATCCATAGTACTCCAAATATTCTTCCATCAATATTTTCTAGATAACATAATTAGTTCCATCAAACCTCAGATAATCATGAGTGATTCTTTCGGCCATCTCAGACCTTCTTTAAGCAGTTAAGTTGTTTTCCAAGGAACCAAGCTCTGATACCAATTGTTGAACAAGACAACTGAGAAGGGGGTGAATTAGTTGTAGAAAATTTAACTTTAAACCATTCACTAGAACACAGATCAATCACAAGTCTTTAACTCTACTAAAATGATTAAACATTAAGTGCAAGTGCAAAAATTGAAAACCATCACACATACATAGTAACACCAGATTTATGTGGAAAACCCAATGAGGGAAAAACCACAGTGAGGATTAACTCACACTATAGAGAATATCAAAACCAATTACAAAGGTTCACTACCTGAGAAAAAGGCTCACTACCAAAACAAGGACTCACTGTCTGATAGGGTTAACCACTCAGAGGGCTCACTACCATAGAGATACAAAGAAGGTAGAAGAGATATGTTACAGAGAGAAGGAAATCTCAATGCAATAGAGAATTCCACCACAATTTTTTCAATCACTTGCATACATGCATGAATGATAGAGTCCATCGTCAGCTCACTGCATCCAAAAACTCAACATTTAGGCTTCACACTAATTTTCCACACTCACATCACACACATACACAAATTCACATATGTTTTTCATCTATCTACTCTATTTCTTTGCACTCATCTCCTTGTACTACTTCCACCACTAACTCATCCTATACTTATACCATCTTCAACTTTGAAACATATCCAAAGTCAACCATCCATCATTAAATTCAAATTAGGTCAGTGCCAAAGTATCCTAGGGTGGAATTAGAATGAGGGTAACCCAAACACATGCTTGATGAGGACCCAAGTAGGTACAAACATGCTTCATCAACTTTAAAGGTAGTGTTTAACACAAGGTCAACCAAACCAGTGTAAAATAAATAGAAAAATTAAGCACACACAACTCTTGGCATGATCCAATCCTTCCAGATATTGAAATTATCTTCAACAAAATCGCAACAACTTAACTCTAGAATTGCAAGTCATAAGATAACCAAAAATAAATCTAGGCCAACAATATTTCTCCCAGACATTAGCCAAAAGCACAAAAAAACATAGTTCACAACTAGTGAACATAACTTGCATTGTACAATGAATTAGAAGCCAAAAATATGGATATAGCAGCTCCAAAAACCATGATCAACATATCTGAACCTCACAAACATAGAAGCAAATCCTAGAGAAAAATCCAAAGCAACCATTAAACACCTACAACCTTTCTCCATTACAATTTTCTCAATATCCTTAACATATACAACCAATAACTTGCATCCATGAAATCAATGACAACAACAACTAGTAGATAACCAATTGACAGATTGACATCAATGACAACACCTTCATTCTTGCAAAAAGGATGTCTTGAGGAACTGCACATATGACAAGGAAGCCAATGATAGAAAGGTAAAATGGGTTGCCTTTAGGAAGGAAAAAGATGCAAGAATAAAAAGGGATCTAGTCTATCAAGGGGATTATGCAGAAATTAGGGATCCTATTGCTAGGATCCAAATGGTCTTAAGAGATATTGATAAGATAATTAGGAAGGCCCCAATTTTGGAAGAGGCTTATATACTAGCCAAAGATAGATCCCTCTATCTATTATTTTGTTAGAAGCTCCAAGGGACCTATAATGAGGGAGCCTACCCCCTAAGAGGAATCACATGCAACACCATGATCTCCTCCCCAAATACCACTATCTCCCCCATAAGCACTTACTATAGACTCTCCTCCAAGGGAACAACCACAAAAAAAGATGAAAGTAGATCAATCATATTTGGTTGATTATCCCCTTGGCACAAAAGAGGAAGATGAAGAAGTTGAGGCAATAGTGGAAGAAGTAAATTAGGTAATTCCTTCTCCCACAAGATTAAATGTTGCCAAGATGCCTCAAAGTAGATTGAGCATAAATATAATAATGGGTAGGGATGAAGCTAATGACATAAGAGCAATGGAATTCACACAATTAATCTTTGATGACAAATTTGTAAAGTGAAATGAATTCAAAGATTTTATCATAAGGGTTAGGAGAGAAAAGTTTAATGAGAAAATCAATAAATCAAAGGTAGAGGTGCACCCTTTAAGACATGAAGAGGTCACAAAGAAGGAGATAAGTGAGAAATTTTGATGTAAAAAATATTACCCCTAAAGAGAGGAGGCAAATAATTAAAGGGAGTGGGTTGTTATTGCTCCCTAAGTGGGATATTGCATCAACAATAGCCCTTGATAATTGTTGAAAGAAAAATATTGACCAGAGTCTAAGGTTTAATATTCTATTATATATAGTCAACCTTGATGTGATGCAATAAAAAGGGAGAACTTAGATGTGCAAGAAGTATAGACAAAATTATAATAAATTATGCACATTAATATATGCATCCATTACATAATATATTCATATACTTTAATGTCTTATGCATGCCTTATAATTTATTCATCATGCTTCATCCATATATATATCTTCCATACTTCCTTATTCTCATATATATTTAATCCATATGATTCCACACTCTCTTGCACTCTTATCTCTCACTTTTCCATTCTTTATATAGCCTCTTAATACAATTTTATAATACCTTTCCATCATATCCTTTCATAATAACACTTAATTATCTTTTTCCCACGAATTTACACTTTTATCCATAATATTTAACACTTTTATAGCTTATTTAGGCATATTAGACGTGTTTTAAGGTTGTTTAAGTGGTATATAATGGATATGCAGGTCTAGAAATTACCCAAATGACTTATGAGGTGCCTCAAAACCTTGTATATCCTGCCAACAATACTATTAGAAGGAAAGATGAAGAGGTATTATCTTTAGAGGAATAGGTTGAGCTAGCATACTCTAGGTCTAGGTTCAACCTTAAGTGGGAAACCCTAGAAATATGGGCCCTTGCACCAAATACTAAAATCTTAGGTTGTAGAGGCAATACAATAAATGAGAGGTGGATTAATAGTAAAAACAATATCAGATACTTTTTCCCTCCAAGCCACTTCTTTAGCTGTAGACACTGTAAAATTCAATGAAGAAAAAACAAAAAAATTGCAAGGTGACTATGATAAATTGTTGAAATATCATGTAGCACTCACTGCTAAGTACAATAAGTTGAATCTATAAGAAAATTAGGTAAGACCTCCTCCAACTGATACCCAAGCAACAAGTACTTCATCATATAAGCTTGCAGATAATTTGATGAAGGAGAAAGAGGAACTTTTTAAGAAGGTGAAAGAGTTGGAGGAACAGGTAAAGGATGCTCGGGATAAGAAAATGGAGAAAATAAGCCATATTGTGGATGAATTCTTGTGGCATAGGGTATCCAAAAATTTGGGGAAATTGGAAGAATCTCATAGAGCCCATTCCAACTTTAAAAAATCTTATGCCATAGTTGCTAAAAATCAAGATCAACTTGCAAGCATCATAAATAAATGGGCCCCTAGAGTTTCCAATTTGGAAGACATATATAAGGGAGAAAGATATGAAAATGATGCTCCTAGCAACATTTTACCCACACGAAACGTCACAAAAATAGTAGGATAAGTAAAGGAATATATGGTTAAAATGGCATATCATATAAAGAATAAATTCAAATATTTTGAAAATATTGAAATAAATATTATGCCTAGCATTTTGAATGAGAGTGGAGAGCTTAAATATTATGATGATTGAAAATAATTTTTTAGAGCATTGGCGATCATTCTCTCACTCTTCATCTATGATGGCAACAAGGTTGACACCAATCTGATCAATACTACTATAGTGTCAAAAATTGTATACCCTTAGTATTTGTGTAGTCTCATCTTAAGGCTTGCATCAAAATTGTTCCTTCTTAGGATGCTCAAGATCCTTTTTTAATAACTATCTTCTTGTGTTGGGTTTGTATTAAACCTTGTGTTTTCCTTGTTTCCACCATTTTTAGCATGATTTTTTTGGACACTAGCACACCATGAGGACTTTCGCGTGCCGCACTAGCATCCCATGACATTTCAATGCTCAAATAGTTATTTTTTTTTATCATGTTTCCACTTGTCACCTACCTTGGCCAATGGAAACAACTTGGGATGCTTTTTAATGGCTTGATAACCTTCTTTTCCCTCCTCTTCTCTCTTTTAAATGTATCTTTTAATTTCATTTTGTTCTCTCTCACTCTCTTGGTCTTTCTCTCTTGGATATTCTCTCTCACTCTCTTTTCTCTCTTTCTCTCTTGCTTGCACAACTCTCTACAACTTGATACAACATTCTCAAGTTCTCATAACACTCTCTACAATGCTCTTGCCGCTCACAACTCTCTCTTTCTTTCTCTCTCTTTGGCTTCCTCAAGCCTTGTAGGTATATCTATTTGTCTTATGTCTTTAAGCATCTTGGGATTTACCACATCCCTTGTTTATGGCCCTGACATTTTGTCTCGATCTTATGTGTGTAAGTTTTTAATTCATTTATTTGTTGGAGGCTTTATTGGTTGGTTGGTTGTGAGTTATTTATTTCTCTTCCTTCATTTCATCATCTAAATTCCATTTAATCTATATTTTACTTAGTTTAGTTTAGTTTATTTTAGTTTTGTTATTATCTGTTATCTTCCTTGCATTCTTGAAAGTTCCTAGCAATCAGATTATTAGTAGTCACTTAAGTTGTTTTCTATGATAGTCTCAATTTTTGGTCCATATGAGACACCATGTTGTTGAACACTAGTGTGTCATGCTTTTGTCCTTGGATGAGAGCCTGTTAGTCTATCCAAAATACCTTTGTGACCCACTCTTTCCATTTTTGTAACTCTTATTGATTTATCTTGTCACTCGAGCTTTGTTCCTTGAGGTAGTTGAGGACCATTTTATCCTTGAAGACTCTACTTGTCCTAAGACTCGAGGGTGGAAAATTTCCTCCTCTACATTTTTTTGAACTTGACATGAACACTCCTTCCATAAAAAAGGACAAATCCAAGATTTTCCCTTCTCAAATAAATTTTTTGGGGCACTACCTCAAACCCCATTCCATACTCTCAAAAGGGATATATGCTGACCTTTGGTTAGCTTGTCTATATATCTATTTCAAAAAAAACCTTATATTTTTCTTTCTTCTATTCCTTTCCCATTTTGTTAAGAAAATTCAAGAAGTTCTCTTACAAGTGTGGGAAAGGGAGTTCTTTTCTCCTTTATTATTATACTTTACTGATCCATCTCCTAAAATTCCCTCCACTTGTAAGGATATTTTTGTGCAAGATGATGAAATAATTAGTGAATGAGGAATCTCATCCCACATCTGATCCCTCATAGATTAATGTGGAGTGTATTTCTTCAAATAGTTCCTCTATAATTCATGATAAATCCATAAATGTAATCATGGTCTTTGCCACTCCTCAAAGGCCTAAGAGACCGACCATTTATGTGACTCTGACTAGTCCTCCTAAAAGGTTTTTTTCTATTCATGGAGTTCCTACTGAAAGTGATACATCAAATATTTACACAAAATTCATGCAATCTAAGGCTCCCTCTTATAGAGCGATAGCACATACTTATAATACGAGAAGGAATAAAAAATATTAATCAACCCACTTCTTTACCACCTCAACCAAGCCTTCCTCAAGCACCTAGACTTGTGGCTAAGAACCAAGTGAGTATGATCTTGTCAAGTAACATCGTGTTACTCTCGCCAAGATATCACTTTGGGATTTCCTACATACTACTCCATTTTACTAGGGTATACTTTAGGAAGCCTTACAAAATATTCTCTTGCCTTCTTCCGCTAGGCTGACAGATGTTAATGCATTGATAGATCATATTCATGCGAATTCATTGAATATTATGTTCCATTTATAGGAGCTCCCACCTTTAGAAGTATAGAAGCAAGTAAATCCTTCAGTGATAATAGTTAACATTAATAATATCGACATTATATATACTCTCATTGACACCGGTTCAATGCTCAACGTATGTAGCATTGATCTGTTGCCTAAAATTAAAATTGATTCAACCTATCTTGTGGCTTCTTCCTTATTTATTTATGGATTTGATAATGTTGTTCAACAAGAATTAGGCACGATAATATTGCCTTTAAGGTTGGGACCCATTACCATACCCACCCTAGTATATATGTTATGTTGGGAAAATTACCATACAATCTTCTTCTCTATAGACCATGGTTTCATGCTATGGGTGTAGTCCCATCTACCTTGCATAGATCCATCAAATTCATTCATAATAATCAAGTAGTCATAATCAAGGCTGACTCTGATGTCATAAACTCATGTGAGATGGTAGCTATTGGTCAAGCTTTGGTTGCACCTACTCTTAAAAATATTGTCCCTTCATTATCTTCCAATGCATTGAAATCTACTCTAGTAATACCTGTTGTAAAGAATACAATTAAGATAGATGTACCTAAAGAAGATCCTCCTAAAGTAGGAAATCCTGAGTCTACTCCTACTTATCCTAAATTGAATGCATGCCTCGATGATTATTGGGGTTCCTTAGATTTTACAACATCCTTCATTGGGGAATATAAAGTCAACTCAATCCACTTAGACATCTCGAAAATATCATTCACACCCACTATCGAAGATGATTATTCATCTGTATCATGGGAAAATTTCAACAAAAATTGTAATTTCCTTAATGTTGATCCTCCCCCTTCAGAGGAGTTGCAATCATGTTATGGATTTGGATTTAATATTCTTTCTAAGAATGGGTACAAATGAATTGGTCTTGGGCACATGGAACAAGGAGTTAAGGTATCTTTGGAACCAACAACTCACTCTTTTGCAAGGGTTTTAGATTATAAGCCTTCTCATTTGTCTCCATCCCCTCCTCCATTGTCTATTGTACTTATGTCTTCTTCTTGCATGAGTAGTAAAATCCTTCTTCACAAGAGAAAGGTTTGCTTCCTACTCATCCTTTATTTGAGCAAGAGCATATTTTATTGTAGCTTCTTAAATCCCACTTAATTACTCTTCCTCCTACACATATGAAGTTTCATATACATGATAAAACAAAACATTCTTTCTATGCATACCATCGAGTGCTTGGCCATTCTACTAGTAAATGTAAGGCCTTGAAGGATAAAACATGATAAATTCTTGGTTCTAGTGCCATCTCTCTTCCATCTATTGCTGCACCTACCTTTTCTTCACATGACAAGTGATATCAAGGTCTACCTCTATCTTTTCCATTCTAAGCATTTTATCAAGAGGTTCTTACAACTCCCTTCTATTGTGTTACTACCCACTATGTGAAATTCATAGCTTTGCTTGGTCATTTCCATTCATGGTGGTACAATATTTCGTGCAACCATAATTTCTCCATGGTATCAACACAATAGTATCTAGCATAGTTATCCTATACGTTGGAGGCTAGGATAACTTGTTCTAGAGGTGTGTATCCTTGAGGACCCCCTCTCATCTCTTTGTATTTATTTTCTCCTTAGAATGAAATGTGCTCCTTTGCATAGCACACATCATTGTAAGGGGGGGATATCATATCTACTTATTCTAATTTTTTTAAAAATTGTCTCAAGAATATGTCAATGTCTTATGTCTCATCATTCAGCTTGGGGGCGACATGACTAGACTTGTCTTGTCTTTTCTGTGATTGTCTTACAATGCAGTTTACAACAAACACAAACCTATGTTCTTTCCGTATGGTCCCTAGCTTTTTATCCTTACTTGTCAACACCATCTTTATTTGCATATCGTATGGTCTCTAGCTTGCTATCCATACTTATCAATGTCATCTTTATTTACTTCCCATATAGTCTCTAGCCTTGCTAGCCATACTTATTAGTGACAAATTTTTATCTGATCATATTTATCATGTCCATTTTTTGATTTTTCGCTCAATGTGTTTGTTTGCAACAAACATATTTGTGGTGAATTTGTAGTCAACTCTATAGGATAGAAGACCCATGCCCTCTTTATGTCCTGACTCAACTTTACAAATGGTATATACTAGATCAAAGACTTGCATCTTCTTCATCCTAAGTATATGCTCTTTCTCTCTCTCTTTTTCTCTTCAACATTGGTTGTTTCCTTGTATTTGGATGCATTCATCTCTTGAACGGATCAATCTTTACATTCTTCTCTTCGTTTAAGAATTCTTCTATGTGTTACTTGTTATTTTGAGAATGATGCATAGTATTGAGACAACCTCCCGCATTGAGGTCTCTTTTACTTTGTTGACTCAAAAATGTTAGTTTATTTGTTATGTTCCTTTGTCTATGTGTTATCCATGTTTTTATTTCTAAATATCTATATGTTCTAACCTTTTGACTTGGTAGCTTTTTATTTTCTAACCTTGTTGTCTTGTGCAGATCTTTCCTATCTAATATATTTGTGTTGTAGGTCTTCACCCTAGGGGCATGCTTCATTCGTTCGAAGAGCTATCTTCTTCCTCTAAAGTATCCTTTTAGCATCATTATGTTATTAATTTTAGTATATTTCCTTTATTGTGCATATTCATGTAAATTCATAAGCCCACTAAAGTGAGGGAAAAATGTAGTGTCAAAAATTGCATACCCTTGCACTTTCACCTATACTTTTGTATCAACTTTAGTGTCCACTCAGTATTTTTGTAGGATCATATTAGCCCTTGCATCATCATTTTTCCTTGACAAGATGCTCAAGACCCTTTTTCAATAGCTATCTTCTTGTGTCATTTTTGCATTAAACCTTGTGTTTTCCTTGTTTCCACCATTTTTTAGCATGATTTGTTTAGACACTAGCACACCATGAAGAGGTCTACATGACGCTCTAGTGTCCCATGACATTTCAACACTCAAACGATTGTTTCTAAGCTTTTTTCCACTTGTCACCTACCTTGGTCAATAGAAATAGCTTGAGATGCTTTATAACGGCTTGAGAACCTTCTTTTCCCTCTTCTTTCTTTTAAATGCATCTTTTCATTTGATTTTTCTCTCTTTATCTCTTGAATATTTTCTCACTCTCTTCTCTCTTTCCCTCTTGCTTGTACAACTCTCTATAGCTTGCTTCATCACTCTCAAGTTCTCACAACGCTCTTGGCTCTTACAACTCTCTCTTTCTTTTTGTCTCTTTGGATTCCTCAAGCCTTGCATGTATATCTATTTATCTTATGTCTTCAAGAATATTAGGATTATCACATCCTTTTTCTACGAGTTTTACCTTCTTTTCTATTTATCTTTCTATCTATTTGTCTATCTAGCTATTCGTGGAGGTGGAAACACCCAAATAGGGGTTTGATTGAGGCAAGCCCCTAAACAACCCGAACATTTTCTCTTGGTTTTATGTGTGTAGGTATTGAATATATTTATTTTTTGGAGGCTTCATTGCTTGGTTGGTTGTGAGTTATTTCTTTCTCTTCCTTCATTTCATCATCTAAATTCCATTTAATCTACATTTTACTTAGTTTACTTTATTTTATTTTAGTTATGTTATTATCTGCTATCTTCCTTGCATTCTTGAAAGTTCCTAACAATCAGATTGTTAGTAGTCACTTAAGATATTTTCTATGATAGTCTTAGTTTTCGGTCCATACAAGATGCCAACATGTCATGATGTCATCCTTGGCCAATAACTTGTCAATCTGTCTAGAAGACCTTTTGTAGACACTCAAAATATCCTGATTGATATCATGCACTCAATTCTGATTAACTAAATTTGATTCTTCCTTGATCATTTCTTTAATAACCAATTGATTGAATAATCTTTATTTAATTAATTCATGAAAATTCCTCCTTTGATTAAATAAATCAACTTTATTGAATTAAATCCTAATGTTCTCTCTTTGATTAAATAAATCAACTTTATTTAATTAAATCCTAATCTTCTTCATTTGATTAAATAAATCAACTTTATTTAATTAAATCCTAATGTTATTCATTTGATTAAATAAATCAACTTTATTTAATTAAATCCTAATATCTCAATATCCTCTCATTTGATTTAAATAAATTCAAGAATTTAAATTAAATGCCACAATCAACTAAGTTCATATAAGTTAATTAATCCTAAATTAATTAACTCCTAACACTAATCCCCTATTCCTCTATCTTTTAACTCCACCCTTGGGTAAGTCAACCTAACCAAGTTGCACATATAAATCAATTTATTTAATTTACTAATTCCCCCTTTTTTTCATTCAAATATGGTATATTCTTGGAATATTCCACTTATTTGAATTCTCCCTCCCAAAGGACTTTTGTCCTCCAACTTGGCATTAAAGGCTCTTACATGTCCTCTCCTTGAGCCAACTCGGCATTAATTCCTCTTACATCTCTCCTTACACAAGCCACCTCTTGAAATTCAAATTTCACCTACATGCATTTAACATGCACATTGTTCAAAATGTGCTCCACTCTACTTCATTAACATGTTGACAAGTGGCACAATGCCATTGGTCCCTTCTTTAATCCCACATTCATCCTATTCTTCATTCTTCAACCCCCCATTCATTATAAATAGAGGCCTTCTCTATTAATTTGGGATCCAAAATCATCTAGATTTTGAGGCAAGGTTATGAGACACAAGTTGACACAAGTTTATGCAAGTTTATTATCCACAATTTCATCCACACTTGCATCCAAGTTAGCATAGAATTAATCATCAATAGCTAGGTTATTTGAATTTTGCATCAAGAATCACACATCTATCATCAAGCTTATCAAGGAATTGGGAAAGGGCTTATTTCCACATCAAAGGAGCACCAATTCCCCCATAGGATGCCGGTTTGAGCATTTAGAATAGAATTTCATTAGTAGTTTACTTCATATTTTACTTTGATTTCATGTTCCTGTGTTTGAATGAATTTAATGGGGAATGCTTGTTTACACTTGTTTATGGACTAATGTTTGATTATTTTTTCATGTATGAGTAAGTCTAGGCAAAGCATTCTATATTTGGTGCTAGAAGGAGGGAAAATATTTCAAAATTAACACATTTTTTTGGTCAATTATGTGGTTTTCTTCCATTTTTTGTTCTTTCAGGATGCGGCGACGTTGAGGAGGACAAACATCGACACTATCAGTCCAGCGTCGCTATATAGCGATGCTGCCTCTGTATCTAAAGGGTGACACTATATTGATTTTCCTGGGACCAGATTAGTCAAACCTCAAAGGGCAATGCTGGAGAAAATACTGACACAAACACAGTCTCTATTTTTCCACAGAGTGATGCTAAAGTCTCCAAATAGTGATGCCTTTGCAGATTGTGACACTGGGTTGGGGTAAAGGGTCAATTTTCAAATTTATTTTAACATGTGCTTTTTTGTTTTGATTTCCTTTGACCATTTACCTATTTTGTAGCTCTACTTTTTGTAGATTGACCAACTTTTGTAGTTTGAGGTTACCAAGAAAGAAAAGGAGGAAATAAGGAGAAGGCCTCTTATAACACTATTTCATGATTGTAACAAGTTTTTTTTAACACTTTAGGGATACTTATAAGCCAATCTTTGGAAATCTTGCTATCTTTCAATTTAGGACTCAAATACATTTCATTTGGGCTTTAAAAAGAACACACAAAGGGTTAAAAAGAAGATTAGAAACTCACTAGATTTGATTTTGGGTTTTAAAAATTGAACAATCAATTTCACACTCAAGTTTGGTACTTTAAAAATAACTCACTATTGCTTTTGAGGTCTAAAATGAACATGTGCTTATCTTGTTTGTAATTTTTTTTACAAACTAAATACCATCCAAATGCGTATACACTTCTCTCACACTTCACGATGATCTTGAGAATCAAAAGCATTTTGGTGATATTAGGTTGTCTAAAAGATTGCCTCCACATTTCAAATTTGGGCTCTTAAAATCGAACAAATCTTGCTAGTGTGAGAAAGGGCATTGCGTGTGTTCTTTGTTCACACAAAAAAATATTGATCAAACTATGAATGTACCTACTCAATTTTGTTTACCTTTAGAGGGCTTGCCTTGGTGGGAAAAAGTACTCACCCCAAGGGAATGACCCAAGTGGTAACGAGCATAAGCCAAGCTCTTCCAAACCACTATATAAATTTGTGGTTATGATGAAAATTGTAAACAATGGGAAGCAGTACATGATAACTCTCCCCCAGTGTCTTTATGATGTGTAAAGCCCTTGTTCTAAGGGTTGGGAGATCTCTCACAAGGAGTTTATCATTGCACCCCCTAAACTAGATGCCCTTACTATGAACCTTTGTTTAGAATCCAAAATCCCAATATTTGTTGGTATTAGGAGGTCGGACCTCTGGAGCTGTCCCACATATTTGTAATTCTTTATAGAGATGAAAAGTTCATCATGGGAGATTCATGAGAGTTGAAGCTTGGCTGACCCATAGAAGTGAGTGCCATGGAGGGGAGCTAGTGTGGTCAAGCTTCTAATCATCTGCTCTGGATAAGCATAGCTGGATTTATCCAAGTGGGAATTTAACAAAAAAATTGTTTTCCATCCTAGGGTTGTGCAATCTTTGATTCAGTTAAACACATTGCTTGGATCCAAAATCTTGAAAAAAAACATTTAATAGGGTCATCAAATTTCAAACCTTTAGAAGGAGAAAATACCTTTGAAAAATCCAAATCAAATCCAAATCAAAATCAAATAAAAACAAACCAAATCAAAAATCAAAAAATCCAAAAGTCCTAAAGTCTAGTATCCCTCCAAGGTTTCTTAAGAGTTAAATCATTCCAATCACCCATCTTTCATTATCTCATCACCATTCTTTGATCCTTAGCATCTTAGATTTTCTCTTTTTTTGTACCTAAGGTTTAGACCAATTTAAGGAGTTAGAGGTTCACCTCCCACATTCTTTAAAATTAATCCTTATTTTATGGTCCAAACTAGATCTCAACACAAGAACATGGAAACAAACAAATAAACATATACTTCAAGTGACCTAAGTCAAATTGCACTTGAAATCAACCCCATTGGATCTAACAATCCCCCACTCAACCTTCCTCAACTACCACAAGATCTTCAAGAGGGAGGTTTCCAAGTGGAGGATATCACCAACAATGTCCTAGGAATGACTCAAGATGAAATCCTGGAAATGGTCCAAAATCTTGAAAAATCACAAAATTGTCAACATAATGATGAGGCTTAATCCTTCACAATACATGTTGGAATTGGCTAAAGAAGGGGCTAAAATCCCTTATGATTATGATGTAAGAGTATTGTGGAAAAACCTCTTGGGATTATGCCACCGTTCTCATTCACACCTTCCTTCCAAAGCATCATTCAACCTGGGCATCCCACAACCCATCTCATCTCATGCTCCAAGTCAACCCATGGTTACTAAGGGGAGTTGATTGCTTCATGATCTTCAAACACATCCCCTTTTAAATAATCAAGACTTAGATTCAAATACCATCTTGGGTCAACCAAATATCATTCCTCAAAACCAAAAACATCCATACGTTCCACTCGTCTTTCATGACACCAACAATCCATCCACTTTTTCCACATCATCGACATATTCTCTTGACACACAAGTCTCTCTCCCCATGACTTCACAAGGAGAAGGGGGAATCTTTGATCCCTCATCATCAATTTCTCAAGGAAACACACCACCCATCTTCCCACCATTTCCCCCTCTACCATTAACATCCACACTAATCCTCAGTTTAGGGAAACCCACTTTATCAATCCTCAATCAACCAAATCAAAACAATCCTCCAATCATAAATTAAATCAACATACTAAATTCTTTGATCATGCCACCGATCCAAACAACACAATCAATCGCTACACCATCTATAAACTTGGTCTCCCAAGGACCTATCATATCAACCACACCATCCACCATACAACCTCCTATCATCAATCCAATGACACCTCAACAACCACCTCAAAAAACCCTCATCACAACATCTCACACCATTCCAAACCCTCCACCTCCACCACCAAAATGAAACATGGAAAACCAATACAACATCATGCTACAAGTTTCCCAACAAGCTTATCAAAAAGAATTTTAGCAATTTCAAGCTCAACAAGCCACACAAGCTGCTCAATAGGCATAGGCACAACAAGCACAACAAGCTGCCCAAGAACAAGCCACCCAAGCTACCCAAGTTGTGCAAACAACTCAAGCCGCACAAGTTGCACAAGTCGCCCAGGCCACCCAACAAGCTCAAGCTTAGGCACAAGCTCAATATCAAGCCCAACAAGCTCAAGCGCAAGAACAATACTGAGCACAACAAAAAGAAACTCAGCAACAAGCCTATCAACAATCTTTGCAACAATCCCAAGCGTAAAAAGAAGCAACTCAATTATTCGCCCAACAACAAGCATTGTTGGCACAACAACAAGAAGACCAAAAATAAGAATTGTTGGCACAACAACATTTGCATGCATACCAACAAGCATTGATCACACAACAAAATGTGCAACAACCTCCCACAAATATGTAAAACACCCCACTTGCCACTAAAAAAATCAAACCACCTCAAAACACATTCATCCCACTACTTGATCTGCAAAATGATGTGTCTGTACAAATCAAATTTCTCTCACAACAAGTGTTAGACCTACAATTTGGAAAAATAGAAAAACCCCAAGGGAATTTGTGCCCTTATCCATTCAACGAAAGAATTGTGATGGTTCCATTCCAAAAAGGATTTGAAATCCCTAAATTTGATAAATATCATGGGACAGGTAATCCTAAAGATCACATTAGGGAATGCTAGGTAGATTGTATGAAAGTTGCATATGATGATTCTTATCTAATGTAATTTTCCCTCAAAGTTTGGCTGGCCCAACAATGGAATGGTTCTCTTGTCTCCCTCCTAGAATCAAAAATTTCTAGGAAATTGTGGATGCATTCATACATAACTACGCATTCAACATGGGCATGGATGTGAATGTAGAAGAACTATCTTCTCTCAAAAAAACTAAGGGGGAAACACTCACATCTTTCTTACAATGATGGTGATCCAAGGACAACAATAGCAAGTGGACAATGCTAGAGGAACAAAAAATCTATACTATCATCGCTAATCTCAAAGGAACCTTTTCCTTCCATCTAAAAATTAAATGCATTACCACATATGACCAATTGATCCCCAAGGCACTCAACATCGAAAGAACCCTTATCACACAAGGGGGAACAACTACTTATCAAGACAACTGTCCATCAACTAGTTACAATGAAAAACCTCGCACATGTGCAAAGAACAAGAATGTCACTAACGATGGTGTCATTAATGCCAAAGTTATAATTAGTGTCCCAAGGCAAAAAACACAATCATATCAACAACCACAAATCAATAATTGAAATAACATGGAAGCCAACATAGTATCACAACAACCCAACAATCAAGCGGTCAATAATCTGAATAATCAAGGGGGACTACCCCCACGAAACAAGTATCCCCCCAAATGAAAATACACACCCCTTGGGGAATCAATTGAATCTGTCATGAAAAAACTGGTACAAGAAAATCTCATTAAAATCCATGTTTATGAGAATTATCAAGATCCCCAAGTGAAACCACCGTGGTATAACGAAAACCACCTTTGCAATTTTCATAAAATCAAGAGGCACATGACAGCCAGTTGCATGAGACTAAAAAAATTGATCCAAGACCTTATTGATGACAAAACCATAAATGTTGAACAACCTGCAGAAAATCAGGACCTTAAGATATACATGAATCCAATGCTAGATCATAATAAAGGAAAAACCATGGAAAGGAAAAGTATAACAATGTAAACCATGTTTATGATCATGTTGTTGCATCCTTAGATGAATGGGTCATTGTTGTCAATGCCAAGGGAGCTAGAGCCAACTGTGGAGTCACCACATGCCATGGCAGAGTTACCATTCCTATACCATCACAACCACCCAAGGCACCAGCCTTTAATCCAAAATTCATTCCCAACGGTTATAATGTCTTGGACCAATTGAAAAGAACCCCTGCCTAGATCTCCATCATGGAGTTACTGAAAATATCACCTGCACACAAGAAGATCCTAGAAGAAGCATTGGCTTTATCCACTGTCCCCATAGATCTTGATGTAGACTAGTTACAAGCTATGGTTAGACATATCACCACACCACATATCCTAATATTCTCTGATCAGGACTTCCCAAATCAACCATCTCATAACCGCACACTCCATCTTGAAGTCCTAGTCCATAAGAATAAAGTCAAAAGAGTCTTGGTGGATGGGGGTGCAGGCTTGAATATCTATACTTCAAGCTAATAAAGAATCTAGGATTCTCTAAAGATGTCATTGAAAAAGGTAAAGGTATTATAATCAGGGCATATGATGATCAGGAAAGAGTGTCTCAAGGTACTATTCAACTCCCTATTCAAGTAGGGACAACTATTATGGAAACCACATGCCAAGTCCTTGATCTTGAATTACCTTACAATATCCTCCTAGGGTGCTCATGGATCCATGGAATGCAAGTTGTTGCATCTACCTTCCATCAATGTGTCATGTTTCCCTATCAAAATCAAGAGGTCACAATCCATGGTGATCTCGAGCCATTTTATTATTCCAAGAATCTAGAGGCCAAGTACTACAAGATCCCTCAAGTCCCAAAGAATGATGAAGGCCCTATGAATCCATATGTAGACCCATCCACCCTCGTCTCCACTTCTGAGACAAAGAAACCCTCCATTCCAGACATTTCTGATATCAAAGTCATTATCCAGGATAATGGGTGTGGGGACTACAAAATGAAAAAGAGTGCCTTTGTAATAGGAGAGTTACCTTAATCTCCTTAGTCTCATGGGAAACCCCAACTGATTGAAAAACCATCTCAAACCTTTAAAGAAGACCCCTCCAGATTCAGATGCTGGGGAGACTTAAGCCAAGAAACAATGGATGAAAAAGACATATCCAGTTTGATATACCAAGATAAAAGGCTTGTGCTTGATCTTCCCATGGATGATAACAAAAAAGGACTATAGATGATGGTTGGCATGGGCTAAAACAAAAAAAAAACTTAGACAAAATGACAACGATCGTCGAGAACCTTGTTGTCAATTTTTTTAACCTCAACTCAAAATTTATGGAGTTGGTTACTTAAACGGTCATTCTTTAAGGTGATAGATTTCAGTTTTATTTATGCTATTTTTAACCATTGCAATATTTGAGAGATTCAATTTTTAAAGAAATGCAATGTGTTTTCAAGTTGCCACATACCAATTAGAGCATTTAGTGTTGAATGGAATGTAAAAGGTACTTAATTCATTCACAATGTCTAATTCATTATTTGCAAAAATAAATAGAGAATTGAAACAAGTAATTTACAAATGTTGTAATTGTATTCATTGGATTAAAAAGGAGAATCAAAGTCCCACACAAGCCGTGGGAGTAGTTGTGACAATGTAGCAATAGAAGCATTCTACACTATTGAAGATGAAAGAAAAGAAGACACATAAGAGTGAACATAATCATCATTGCCTGTAAGTCTTCAAGACAATCTTGGAATGGTGCACCATCCTTGTCCTCGAGCTCTTGATAGACCTGTAAGAGTTATAAAAAAGTTGTTAGAGCTCCGACTATGAACATTCCTATATGAATTATCAAAAATAATGGAGAATGTTGCTAACGATACATTGAAACAATAGAAGATGTAAGAATAAGAAAAGTGACATAAGCTAAAGAGGAAACATCATGATATCATATTGTTTTTTTATCTAACATTGTTTGTTTCCATGTGCAGGTATACGATAAATCATGTTGCTGATCTAGATTGAACATCATAAAGCATGTGGGGTAAAACGGGCTCCCACAAGGGTTGAGACCTAACATGCTTTCCCTCAAGTATTCAAAGAGGGACTAACGAAGACACAAAACCAAATGCTCAAGGAAAGACATCCATCAGATGAAATGCACATAAAGTGTCAAGAGGACTCAAATAGTTGGCCATTCAGGACAATCAACTCTCAAGGTGCAATGAATTGAAAATCAAGAGTGACCAACTGCTCAAGTGCATAGCTTCATAATGTGATAGTGAACAGGCATACATGATGCTTTGTTTATGAATCATCAATTGCTGTTGAAGCAAATGAAAACCCCAAAACATCATAACAAAGTGCTTCATATTGCAAAATTTTCCATGCAATGGTAAGTGCATATCATCATGTTGCTGTTCGAGAGATAAAAATGCATGAAGAGTACAGGGGAAAGGCTAAATCCATCATAGACTAAGTAAAAAATGGTTGAAAGTGATCCACTGAAGGCAAAAAATGAATGCAGAGAGGGCATGCTAAACCAAAGTGCAAAACACCAAGCATTTGAAGGCCAAACAAAATGTGGAACAACAACATATATGAAGGTAATTTGCAATTGTTTCTACATTTTGGAATCATCTCTATGAAAGAAAAAGTATGATTGCATGGTTTAGTGTTACATGGAATTCAAAATGAAGTATAGGGCTATGAAAGAGAAGTGAAATGTGCATGTTTTGAAACATGAGAATGCCTCGAAGCTATGATAGTGTCTACAAATGAAACCATGAGAAGTTGTTGAAGTTCAAATTTGTGATAAGAGTTCTCTAGGGTGTCAAATGCAGTCCAGAACAATACCATTTGTGAATAAAGTGTGCAAGGAAACATTGCTTGTTTCAGTATTTTCAAGAAGTGGAGCAAAACTGAATAATGTTGGATCATTTTAAATGAGGTATTGCAAGCTAAAATTCCAGAGAACAAAATAATGCTATTGAATGCATATCTATGTTTCTTTCAATAAAGCTTCAATAGTGATAAGGGCACAAAAGAAGTCATGCATTCAGGCCGAGCTCAAGTAATGTTTTCTAGAAAATATGCAAATATAGTGATACCATGCGGGGGTAAAATTTCAAATGTGCTATGCTAGAACAATGAATTCAATGTAAATTTTGAAACAACCCTATTGTTTTCTAATGAAAATTCTAGAATGCAAGGTGGGAGGTATTTTCAGGCTCGAAGAAGGAAAAAACCCAACCATCATTTATAAGCCTGCGGCCTGGAGAGGCCAATTTTTTTTCCTTATGAGCCATGTTCACCACTTCAAGGGTTGCAAGATACAATTTTAAATGTAAAGAATGAGACCAAGGGTTCGATCCCTTGTGTTCATTTTTTCTAAAAACAATGAAAAATACAGTGGCCATGGCCAATACAGACAACCAAGTGGAAAACCCACATAAAAAATCCACATTTTCTATAGGAGGAAGCTTATTAAAGCTCTACATTGAAATAATGAACAAGAGAAATGATAACAGGGCAGGGTTTCTTCATGAAGCTTGAAACCCACTTAGGGTTTTAAATACAAATGTAGAACCAGGGTTGGAGCCCTTTGCAACACAAAAAACATCTTCAAAACAATAATAAATGCTTTCATTTGCACACTACAAGCCGAGCCTTTTGAGTTCCATTCAACAAAAAGGAGATTACACAGTGTAGCCGTGGTCACAAAATGGCCAAGCTCGATAAGCTATAAAGCCTCATATTTTTGTAGAAGAAAAGCTTTAATAAGCTTCATTTAAGAGAGAAATGCAAGGGAAAATAAGAGAGAAATGAAGGATACCTTCGTTTCCAGTGAAAGATCCTGTTGGAAGCCCATGACCAAAGCTTCAAAGATAGCTCAAAAGATCTCCCACAGTCAGCCATTACAATAGCAAGGCATCAATGCCGCATAACAACACAGAAGATGCATAAAAAATCATGACAACTGCGACCTCTAAGGCCATGTTTTTTCATCAAAAGAAAGCCAATAGGTGAAATAAAACACAGTCATAAGCTTACCATAATGGGAAGGCCGAGTTCATTCCAGATTCAAAGGAGAAAGATCTCAATGGTGGCTTCAAGGACAAAGCCCTAGTTTTCCGATGGAGGCACAAGCAGAGCCACATTTTCTCCAAAGTCTACGATGCAAATGATGGTTAGAATGAGCATTTAAAAACCCTTTTTGTGTATTAGGGTTTTCCCCATAAAATCGGCCCATGTGATTTTTATCACATTGATTTTTCAATGCTTTGCCTTGCTGATATTTCATGTGCCTAGGCTGATAAGCCTATGGCTTATTTTTTTTCCTTTTGATTTTTTATAGAAAATAAAACTCATGGTATGCATATGGCCCCTTCTAGGGTAGCCTCTTTTGTTTCCTTAGGCAAAACTTCATGCATAGTTGCCTTCACAAAACCAAATGATGACTCTAGGTCATCAAATTTTTTTTTCCTAAGTGAATGAGGGAAAATATTTTTATGAAATTTTTATATAAAATCAATCATGTAAAGAAGTACTGAATGTAATATGTGGATTTTTTGCAAGAATTAAATGCAAAAATCAACATAGCTGAAGACAAAGAGGCAAGAGTTGAATTCAAATTTTGAAAAATCAGATGTAAAAGAGTGAGCCTTATCATTTTGTAATTCAAGAACTGCAAGATGTAAAACAACTAATTAAGCAATGTTTCTATAAATTTCTTAATTAAGTTGTTATTTTAAAAATGCAGTTAAGATGCACTTTAGTTAACACCAAAACTTTCCATTTTGAGTTCTTGGGCAAATTGAGAGAGTAGGTGACACACTGAAGTTTCTATTTTTAGTTCCAAATGTTTGCACCTATTTTGGAGATGCTTTTTGGATGGACACCTTGGAAATGGAAAGTTTCCATCTTTGTGGGGAAATTTGGAGTAGATTTTTGGCACAATTTTCCAAGATTTTGGTTGAGCTAAAAAATACAGGTTGGCTTGCTTTTTGGAGAAGCAGCAAGCTAGATTTTTCTATTTTTGCACTTGATGGTCACTTTTAACTATATATTGGAGAAAACTTGATTTTCTCAGGGTTAAAATTTCAATTTCTTGCTCTCATATGCATTGTAGAGAGTCTTGTAAACTTTGAATCAGATTTTTATATCTTGTTCCTTCAATTTCAATATAAGCAACAAAGTTCCCCTTTCATTTTCTCTTGTCATGTTCTTACAATAATAATTTGGATGATTGTTTGTAATTCAAGTTTGAGGATCCTTCTTTTTTTTTTATTATTGTGAGTTGTAGGTAGGGATTGTAGACAGTTTAGGTTGCACATTGTATTCAACTATTCCTGAATCTTTATGCAAAACATTGTTGAGCTAGTTGATCTAAGGTGCATTGTGGGAATTAATGCTCAAAAGGGGGTTGTTGTGAATAAAGTCTTGTCAAAGTCTTTGAGTATTTAGTTGATTATCATTTATTTGTAGTTTTCATTTTCCAGTTTTCCTTCTCTCCCCTTTCCCCAAAAAATTCATAGTTTAGGTGATCATCTAAAGGGAACCAACCCTGATTTGGAGATTCACTCTATTGCACAAACTGACCCACAAGTCTAGAGCGTTTCCATGTTGAGGCAGGATAAACAAGCCCAACTTGTTTGAGGTTGAAGTCATGATATCCAACAAACCTATCATTCTTGGGAAGTGTTTAATAAATCTTGGACTTGGATGTACCCCTCCGAAAATAACCATACTTGGGAAAGGTGCCTCGGTTAGAAAAGTCAAAGCTCCTCTTCAATTATCAGTATCCATAGGTTTACCTTTAGATAACTTTACCTTTGACATAACTAATGAATGCGACGAGCACCCCATACATAACCTACCCATGCTATTCAAGGGTTCATCCCTTCTCTTGATTAGTACCCTATCTTTTGAGCCAAGTAACTAAACTAATGAGATAAAACTTGTCTACCCCCAACTCATCGATTATGACCAACGGGGACCATTGATTTTAGACACATTCAAAAATGATGAGGCTTTGTTAGAATTCATAGGATTGTGGGATACTTTACCATATGGAGATCACAAAGTTGGATTCGACATTGAGCTGGACACACATGCATATTATGGGGAAATGATTGAATCCCTCAGTTGCAAAAGTGAAAATTTAAGAATAATATTTAGATATTTGAGTGAAAACCACACTGTGGCACTCTCTGACCCAAAAATAGTAAAAAAAAGGACACATCCAGAGGTGAAAACCTCTTTGAGGCATCAAAGGATGAGGGATTCAATCTTCTCCTTAGTGCTATTCATCAGGAGAAGTCAATAGTCTTAGCAAAGAAGTGCAATCTAGTCAATCTAGGGACCGGGGAAGCACCACATATCACCTTCTATGTAGAATCACTTTTGATATAAGAACAAGAACTCCTAGCCACTTTCCTAAGGGAAAGAAAGGTAAACTTTGCGTGGACCTACGCTGACATGACTTGTCTTGATCCAAAAATTGTGGTTCACCATCTAGTTGTCTATCCTAAAGCAAAACCAGTAAGACAAAAGCTGAGAAAATTGCATCCACAAATAGCATTATTGGTCAAGCTTGAATTACAAAATCTCCTTGATGTTAGCTTCATACAGACAATTGATTATCCAGAATGGGTTTCAAACCTCGTACCAGTCACTAAGCCTACTGGGGGCATCCGCATTTGCACAGACTTCAAAGAACTTAACAAAGCATGTTCCAAGGATGATTTCCCTCTCCCAAACATAGACATGATCGTGGATATGACAGCCGGGCATGAAATGCTATCACTAATGGATGGATTCTAAAGGTACAATCAGATCATGATAGCTAAGGATGACCAACACAAGACAAATTTCACTTGTCCATGGGGGACATACTGTTGGAACATGATGCCATTTGGGTTGAAAAATGCAGGAGCTACCTATCAAAGAGCTATGACATTGATCTTCCATGACATGATTCACAAAACTATGGAAGACTATGTGGATGACATATTGGCCAAATCAAAGAAGCGTCAAGATCACATAGTGACACTAAGCTCCATTTTTGATAGGCTAGAAGAATACAAGGTTAGGATTAATCCAAAAAAGTGTCTTCAGTGTACAATCAGGCAAGCTCCTAGGGTACATTGTATCTATGAGGGGAATTGAGATGGACCCCACCAAAGTCAAAGAAATTCTCAAGATGAAGGCACCAAGAACATTGAAGCAGTTAAGGGGTTTACAAGGAAGACTCCAATCCATTTGCCAGTTTATAACATAGCTAGCAGATAAGGCTATCTCATATTATCATCTACTTCAAAAGGGGGTAGCATACAAATGGGATGAGAAATGTGATCAGACATTTAATAAAATCAAGGAGTACTTGCTCATACCACCAGTTCTTATTGCACCAATTCCAAGCAAGCCATTGATCTTTTATATATCAGTGACAACAACAACCCTTGGGGCTGTCTTAGCTCAACATAATGAAAATGGGAAGAAGAGAGCTATTTACTATATCAGTAGAACCATGGTGGGACATGAGCTGAACTACACATTCATCAAGAAGGTTTGACTAGCAGTGGTGTTCACAACATAGAAGTTTAGACACTATATGTTGGCTCACCAGATACAAATTATTGCCAAGATAGACCCTCTCAAGTATCTTCTTTCCAAAGTAACGCTCATAGGGGGAATAGCTAAATGGGTCATGATCCTAATAGAGTACGACATTGAGTATATTGAGTGGAAGGCCATTAAAGGACAAGTAATTGTGGACCAACTAGAAGAAGCGCCAATATATTAAAAAAACCCACTTGTATTAGAGTTCCCCGATGAGTCCATCTTTAACATAAACATAGAAGATCATTGGAAAGTTTATTTTGATGCATCTTACACACAACATGGGTCAGGAGCTGGAATCTTCTTCATTACACCACAACGAGATTGCATTCCCAAGTCATATAAGCTATCTTTTCCTTGCACAAACAACATTGCAGAATATGAGGCTCTTTTTATAGGACTCAAAATTACAGTACAATGGTAGATCATGGCACTCAAGGTCTATGGAGACTCACAACTTATCATCAACCAGGTCAATGATGAATACCAAATGAAAGATGATAAATTGACTCCATACAAGAAACTGGCTGAAAGCCTCAAATAATTCCTCATTGACATCATGTTTGAGCAAATACCTAGGGAAAACAATAGAGTAATGAATGTTATGGAAACAATTGGATTGCTACTGGATATCCCACACAACGTACCTAAGCAAGAATTCCTTATAGAGTAGCTTTTGAGGTACTAGAGTCTGAATTCGTGTGTGAAATCGTTTGTCCCAGAGACCCTTGGTATCACGACATTTACACCTACTTGAGAATAGGAGTCCTCCCCGCCAATATCACCCTAAACCTTAAAAGATTTTTTTTCAAGAAGTCATCCTACTTTGTTATCTTAGGTGACACCTTGTACTATAGGAGTGTTGAAGGAACCCTTTTACGATGCGTAAATACTGAGGAAGCTTTGATTGCTTTAATTGAGGCACACAATGGAATTTGTGGGTCACATTCGAGTGGTATGACCTTGGACAAGAAATTGCTGAGGATTGGGTACTACTGGCCTACGATGGAGAAGGAAGCTCACAACTATGTCTGAAGATGTGTGCAATGTCAACAATATGGGGATCTCATCCATGCACCAACTTAGGAGCTCCACCCAATCATTACACCTTGGACCTTTCCACAATGGGTGCTTGATCTCATTGGTAAAATCATTCCCACCTCATCTAATGGACATAAGTTCATTATCACCGCCATTGAGTACTTCACGAAGTGGGTAAAGGCCATTCCAATGACCTACATCATAGGGAAGCAGATTTCCAAATTCATCCTGAACTACCTAATTTTCTGCTACGGTATCCCTCAAGCCATTATCTTAGATAACGAGACACCTTTCAAAAATTAGGATGTTCAAGACCTATGCCAAAATTTCAATATCCAACACCACTTTTCTACTCCATACTACCCCCAAGGAAACAACCAAGTTGAGGCTACCAATAAGACCATCTTAAAAATCTTGAAGAAAATAGTCAATAAAGCTGGTCATGACTGGCACGTACAATTGAACCTTTCCCTATGGGCCTACCAAATGAGTATCCACATGCCTACAAGTTCAACCCCTTTCTCCCTGGTCTATAGATCAAAATCCATCCTTCCTATTGAGATCGAGCTCCCATCCTTAAGAATATCATTGCAGAATTTCATCACTGATGAAGAATATTGGGTGTCACAATTGAACGAGATGGAACTACTGGATGAGTGGCGAATAGATGCCTTGAATAATTTGAAAGTCTTCCAAAATATTCTCAAGCAAAGCTACCACAAGAAGAGTAGGAGTCAAAAATTTTAAGTCAGAGAGCTCGTATTGAAAGAAAATAAAAAAAATGTACTAAATCCAGATAGCAAGGGAAAGTTTGAACCCAATTGGTTGGGACCCTTCATAATCACAACAAGTTACAAATCGGGAGCATATCAACTATCTACACCTGAAGGAGAGCCTTTGCAGGAGCCTATCAATAGCTCCCATCTCAAAAAGTTTTATGCCTAAGCTTGCAAGGTATAAATCCAAAAAAATATATCAAAAAATATAAAAATAAAAAAAAAATAAAAAAAAGGATTGAAAATAGTAAAGAAAAAAATCGTCCTCTAGTAAAAACCACTTCGATGGTGCTTTGGGAAAGTACCTTGGTGAAAACCTAGTAAACAAGTACCTTGTGTAAATAAGCACTCTCCATCCATCATGATCTCTATGGCTTGTTCTACATCGTTTATCCATCGCCTTCCACATCTCCATCCATCACCCATCTGTGTCCCCATCATAGCTTGATCGTATGTTCGTATCATGATCCCTCCTAGTACTACTCGACCCATTCCTAAGGTCAGTTTGTCCTACCTATATTTGAGTAGTCTATCGCACCATGCTGGGGGAATGTTCTTATACCTACATTGGATTGGATTTTGTGTATATTCTTGAAGTCTTCCTTAAAATAAAAAAATCTAAAAACATTCAAAAAATAAAAAAAATCCAAAAAACATTGAAAAAATTGAAAAAATCCAAAAATATTCAAAAAATTAAAAAACCCAAAAACATCCAAAACATATCAAAAATCCAAAAACAAGTCAAAAAGTCAGAAAAAGGTCAAAAAATAGAGTTGTCTTGTCAAACTATGGGTCTCTGAACTCTGAAAATTCAAAATGCCATCATCGATGTGCCCCTGAGACACCCTAGGTCAGTTCTTTAGGAGTCTGTCACAATATAATGGCAATCCATTTGTTCATTTCTCATCAAATAAACGAGTTTGTGTTAGTCAAACTACGTGGTCTCTGTGTGTATAACGTAGGCAAGGCTAATCTTTGATCAACTCCTGAGGCCCCTAAGATAGGTTAGGTTCCTAGTTAAAATCTCATAAAACACCAAAAACATTGGAAAATTTGAAAATTAAAACATTTGTAAAACATCTCAAAAAATACCAAAAACAACCTCAAAACATTTCAAAACTTCAAAAACATCTAAATATTTGAAAAAAATCCATCCATCTCGTTTCGTGATGACCCAAAATAAACATCCATTCATAATAAGTCATCCTCACCCCCAAAATTGGTGAAACAATAAAAAACAAGTCTAGCAAGTTATAGGTGAAAACTCAATCGTTAAGGTTTCAAGTCTAGGTCAGTAGGTAAAAAAGTTGGTCAACTCTTAGTATCAATAGCCCATCATTCAGTCAATGTCACAATCATCTAATAACATCATGTCCTAGGATGCATCCTTCCTACAATGGACATCGACATTAATCATCACTGTAGTTTAGTCTTGGCTATAGGTATGAAGAACATTAGCTTGTTTGTTTACTTGATCTTTGTCTTGTTGAATTATCTTATTGCGCTCATTCCAATGACCTCTCGATGATGTCTAAACAAAATTATTTAGAGAGAAAGGAATGATGCAATGATCATTATCTTTTGTCTGTTTTGCTTGTTGGATATTCTTGTAATATAACTTTGGTCATGTGTGTTTTGTTTGGTTTGTAGGGAGGGTGTTTTAGGTGTCTTGTTGACCACATAGGAAGTCTTGCTTTTCTATGTTTTGGTCCAAGATGTTTAAAATATTTGAATTGCATTCTAAATATGGTTTCGTATGCCAGGTGTGAACAAGGACACTCCTATCTGATTGTCAAGTCAAAGTCCATTGCACTAAGTAAAATGCCATCTTGGTTCTTTATACCTAGATGCATCGTGCCTATGTGTGTTATCAAAAATAAGGTAAGTAAGCTCTTTTAAAATCCCAATCTTTGATAAGCGAAACATCAAACTCATCATTATTTCTAATGAAGTCTCAACAGATCATGGACTTGTTGGATCCTCTTTTCATCGTCTCATATTTTCTTTCTTCTCTTTGCGCTAACATGGTACCATGACAGTCAACCAAACATCACCAATACATCCATCTTGCATCCACAAACCATCAACATACTGCATATCATATATAATAGGAAACGCCGATCATTTCACATGCATTGCATTTCCATCATTGCACCATAATATATTGGTTATTCTAAGCATCTCATAAACCATACATTTGCATCCATTGCATAACCATATAGGCATCATCATAACATCCATATTGCATCATCATCATATTACACATATAAAGGATGTTGTGTTGGTTACTTTTTAAGAACCAAACTGATCTCCAGAAATACCTATGGACTTTTCCATTTCCAATTATCAGTACTTCTAAAGGTATTGGCCAAAGAATGAATAAAAGCTGCAAGACTTCTATTCATACTCTTTGGGCTCTGTGAAACCCAGGAGGGTGATCCCAAAATGTACACTTAGAAACTTCACACAATTATAATCAAATACATTGTCAATAACAAATACCTCTCAAAAAACCATTCAATATAATGCATCAAATAAGTTGGCAGCTTATTAATTAATGTCATATATACTGTGCATGAGAAGGTGGAACTTCAACACAAAACAACAAAAATAGTATCCATTTGAGAGTTTATGATTTAAAAGATGAGTAGCTAATGAATCAACACCGAAAATGAACCACAAGTACTTTGCATGAACCAATGCCTTTATCCTAAGCACAAAGTCAATATCAATCTATGTGACCTGAGAACAACTTAAACAATAGCACCTATAACCTCAAGAAGCCCTGCATTGCAACATTTCTTTATGAAATTCATGATTATTACTACTTACAACCATCCTAGCATCTTACAAGTTATTAATCTCACCCAAGCACTTACATTAATTCATTGAATCAATAAGCAAGCATGAAAGTAAACATCCACCAAGAAATGATAGAGGCAAATGAAAGAAATATTAGATTACTTTCACTCATAACTTATAGAACTCATACAAGGAGAGACAATGGCCATGAAACTAATATTACTTTGTATTATAAATGCTATATTTCTATCAAAATTACATGCATAATAATGAAATCCAAAAGAAACTTAAGACAAAAAATCTAAAACTTGCTTTGTATTGTCTTGAAAATTTCATAGTGTTAACTCAAAAAAATTCAACTCACTCGTGCTTCTGGCCCTAAATTATTTCTTATAGAGACAAAAGAGCAAAACAAGCCTTAGGCCAGGAAGCACACATGTCAAGATTTCATTGGACCGCTGCAACAATATTCTATTTTTAGTTACACTTGAGTCTTTAGGTAGTGCAAATAAGCATGAGGAAAAATTGACCTCAAATCATTGTAGAAAACATGTCCCACCTCAAAAAGACATCATTGGTTTGTTACAATAGCTTCAAGATATTCCCCACGCACCCAAAAAATGCCAACCGTGGGAGAACCAAAATAACAAAACTTACGAAGCAAGACAAGGAAAGCAAACAAAAATTCAAAAATTCACTTATCCACATTAGCACCATATGCTATCCATTTCAAATTGAGGAGAGAACAATATTTTACCATGTTTTATCAAAATCCTAATCTATACTATATTCAGGCTATGTATTATTCTTCTCCTGTCCATTATTTACTTTATTCATTAATCCCTACAGAGATTCATTTTGTGTATTTCTCCAACCAAGTGTTAAACTCCTCCTCAGTGGGCCTTTTTACATTCAACAAATCCTGCATCTTAGTACTATATTGAGAATATATGGAATTAATTAAAATTCTGGCTTCTTTAACAAATATGTCCATTTTTGTTTCAATTTCCACCATCGTAACAATATTTGAATTGAGCAAGATGTAGTCGGTGACAGTCAAGGCCATCATAGCTGCTGCAAGCATTCCTTCCAACTCTTTCTTCCAGGTGTCAAATGGATGCAATTCACCTTTAAGACTCAATATCTAAGGCATACCATGTTCCTCCATCTCTTTAAATATTTTGAACTTACTTTGATTTTGTACACCTAACTTTTCATGGAAGGTAGTTATCTCATTAATTGAGTTAATGATTTGCAAAATTTCAAGAATATTAGTAAGTTCCTCGGGATCCTCTTTCATTTTGGGCACCATTTCCCTCAAAGCATTCACCCTAGTAATCCAATTATTCCAATTATTCCATTCATTCTTGAAGGCCACTTGTACCTACAAATAATTTGTATTTCCCTCATGAATATTCTTATAAGTGGCCCAAACATCATTAGCCTTATGAATCAACTTGGTCATGCTATGCTTTAGTACATCCTCAAAAATTTCATTTGCCACCTTGACTATTTCCAATTTGGCCTTCTTGACATTTTCTTTCTCAGCAGCCAACTTATCATTTAAATCATCAATTCTCAAGGCCAAGGCATCCCTATCCTATGTAGAAAAATCAGGTAAAGAAGAGGATGGTAGAGTTATTGTCTTTTGAGTAGCCTGAACAATGGTTCTCATCTTATTTGGCTCATCTAAGGCCTTATTGTACTCCTTAACTAAATAATCATATTTCTTCTGAGAAATATGTGCAGTATCCACACTAAGCATTGCATCATGAGCAGTTAACTTAGTTGTCTAGATAGGAGTTATATCTGTAGCTCTTTTGAGCACTAAAGAACCAATAACTTCTTCAATAGGCCTAACAACATCATGTTTACCAGTATTAGGTGCTATAGAACAAATTTCAAGAGTATGCAACTTTGGACTATATAGAACCAAACACTTTATCCTAAAACTGATCTTCAGATATTAAAGCTTGAGGCTCTCTTCTTACTACATATGCTATGGCAACGTGATAGTACATCATGGTAATAACATAATTCCACTATCCTTGACAATTTTTCTAGACTCAGTGGGAGTAATAGCTGAAATTTCAGCCTTGATCTTTTCCTCTGCTTTCTCAACTTCCTCCTGATGAGAAGGTTCAACATTAGCTCAAGCTAATTCAAGTCTCTCCTTTATCTCCTTACTCCACTATTGAATCATAAACTCTTGAAATTCCTTGGACTGCACAAATTTATCATCAACAAGAAATTCATCACAATCCCTAATCTTGGGATCATCATCACTTTCTTTATCATATTGCCATTTGACAATTTTGTTAGGGGAACATTTGAACTATGAGTTTCTTCAATATGAGGAGGAAATTTCTGCTCCACCCCTCATTCCTTGGCACATGTTCTTCCATTTGTTCCTCCTTGAACTCTTGAACATCTACAAGCTACTCTAGGATATCCATATCTTGATGTTGTCGTTGCTATTCTAGGAGAACTTGTGCTTTATCAGCAACCTCCTTTACCTTTATTTTAAACTCACCACAATGATAATCCCTTAGCATAGTGAAGGATATTTCTAGGGGGTTTGCAATTACATTATATGGAATTATGTAAAAGGAATTCCTTTTCATGATATTTTCCTCAATGTTCATTATAGCTATCCATTCTTTCTTCCTATTCATGACAACCTCATCACTTGTCAGATTTCTTAATACATCATCTTTGTATATGAATTCATAATGTATGATACCTAAGATTTTTTGTCTTCTTCTTCCTACCACAAACCCCTCTAGATCAAAAACTCTAATCTCATCAATAGGAATTCTAAGATTATTTACCATGATGCTAAACTTTTCATACACCTCAAGGGAAGTGACTGTGAAGTAAGAAAAAGCACATTGGGGATGTACCGCAGTACCTTTCTTGGGCTTTCTGAACATCTCATAATCCATAACATCAATTTTCCATGAGTTCCATAAAATTCAATCTATCTGAGACATATAGGGGAAGACAATGTGGGGCCACTTTAGCTCCATAAGATCTGATCAAAGTATAATTAGAATGAAGAAACCAATCTGCCCAATTATGTGTTGCTTTAGATCCTGGCATATATTTTGGCTGCATGATACTTCTGATCTTTGGAGAAAGCCCGTGAATAGGTGCTACACACAATGCTTCTAAGATACCATATCTTACAACATTAGCAAACAAGATATAATTGGAATTGGAACAATCCTGATCCCAAATGTATGTCCACATTTGTATCGGTAAAACATTATTTTCATTGTCCCTAAGTCTTAGATTTAATTTTCTTTTCCATTCATAATCACCCTCCCATAAGAGCATATGCATTAAAAAAGAGTAATGAGGGAAGTATAAAGGGAGTACTCCCTTTTTCAAATTGAGGAAATCCTCATGCATCCAGTGAGCCACAAAGTTGGCATAATCAAAACCAGTGTTCCGATTATGACCTTGTATATCCGCCACCATCACCAATATATCAAGGGCTATCCTTACCTCAAAGTCCTGAGCCAATACTCGATTTAAGCAATAATAAGTGTTCTTGAAGTAATCTACAAATTCTTCACACTCAAAAGGCTGAACATCCTTAGCAGTGAATTTCTCCTTGCTCTTTCTATGTCACACAAGTAGTCTTTCTTTGTATGCATAATTTTTTTTTCTCATATTCAACATACAACTCAACATGCTTATACTTTACAGTATAATTTGGATTTAACCCAAATACATCTATCATCTTGTCCTTTGTTACTTCCAAAATCACATCACCATCTTCACTTCTGATTGTCTTGTCAATAGGATTATAGTTTCTAGCCATTTCCATCATTAAGTCCACTTATACAAACACATTTGGGACCACTAGCTTTCCAAGGTTCGACCCCCATAAATAACATGCGGGCTTACTAGAATTTTTCCTATTGAAAGCATACCTGAACAATTTCCATCTGCTCTAAGGTTGATGTTTTTCACCAATTTCACCAGCACTATCAATCAACCTAGTGGTCATGACAACCTGACCTGTGGGTCATTTACCAATTTGTGACCCTCCTTCCTTTATGTCTCTAGAGCCCTCTTGCATAAAATTTTCAATTTTTTTCTTTGCACTTCTGGACCTAGTGGACGTTGCAGGAATACTTGGTGAAGGGTTGGATACTACCAGTGGTTTAGAATTAACCTCAGCTAAAACATCTCGAGTTTTAAGTCATTTAACCCTCTTCTATTTTGGTTTCCTCTTTGGTCTAATACTAGATTCATTGGGCTCCAGATCACTCATTTTTGCAATGTAATAGAACTAGGGTTTACAAATTCTTATAGTAAAAAAGAAACCCTTCAAAATTATGAGAGCACAAAGCACTACTATTGAACAAAACACTTTCCTCAAAGTTTATCCAGTACTTAATCACCAAATTGAAGCTATCAGTAATGAACAAATAGACAATTCCCCCAATTCCTTATCAACTTTCTAAGGTATTCACCTCAACACTTCAACTAGAAGGAGATATCAATTTTGCTTACTAAGGTGAACACTATGCGACTCTTGTTACTGGTAGCTACTAGAGATTCCCACATAATTTCTTCAGCTTTTGGTATCCCTTCTACTTGCTAATGAGTCCAAGTGCATGATCAACCAGGTATCTGCTTTCTTTTATGGCCAAGAGAGAGGCATGCTACCATTAATGCTTGATAGTAAGTTCGTGTGAGTGAATTGACAATTAGCCATTCAGGTTTAAACCCTAATCATTGATCATTCAACTTTAAAACTATATCAATGGTTATCAATTCATCTCGCCACCTTCCTCTTTGCTTTATGTGAAGTCCTTAGGATTCTACCACGTTGCCTCTTCATGCAATAGTTGTCGCTTATCGCCAATATACCTCATCTTTGTCTAGCTCCATCAATGATGCAAGTGTTTTATGCGATGAAATCTTAGCCCTTGGATCTGAGACCTGTCCTTTGATCACATTCATTTCCCATCGCTCCTTGCTAATTAAGATTTCACACTTTGGATCCTATCAGCGATGAGATATATAGTGAAGGGATTAGATTAAGGCACATGCACCTGCATGAAAATCAACAACACAAAAGGTATCACAGATAAGTTGTACTCAAATTAGTGAAATAAAATTTTAAAATAGGGAACTCTATCGCTCATCACTAATCAAAATTAAGGCTTTGGAATGGATCAGCGATGAATGATATAAAAAATTAGGCCATTGCTCATCACTAATTCTCCTCATATGGTTTGCAATCAATTAGCGATGAGATATCATCATAGTGCCATTACATATCATGTATTGCTAATGTAGAACTTAGCACTTAAAACAAATTCATAATACACGATGCAAAGCAAACCCCTCCCATCACTAATCGCTAATCAAAATTAATCATTTCATAACATATCCATAATAGGCGATGAAAATAAGATCATAAGGTCGGAGGGCATCACTTATCTCTATTACAATATTGAAGGCTCAAAAGCCATTAGTGATAAGCGATCCCTCAATAATACAAAGAACATAGCTCATCGTGCACTCAATTTAAGAGTTCCAAAAACTATTCGTGATGAGCGACATCAAAGAGATACTACCTTATTGCTCGTTGCGAATTTAGAACATACACTTCAAAAGTAATTGGCGATGAGAGTGATAAAGATAAAAGGCCAACAAAACTTAAGTGAAAACCTTTAGACACATGCTCATAAGTTGTTTTAATGGAGGGGAACCTCTAGGATGATACGATAAAAAGGACTCAAATATGCCTAAGCCATTATAATGAAAAGGATGTAAAGGCCAAACATTCCTTTAACTTAACCTCATAAAAAATAAGATTCTCGGACCTAGGATTGGGGAATCGGTTACCAGACGATAGTGATAGAAATAAGAAGTTTTAAAGTGATCATCAATGGGAAATAGGGAGTCAACAACAAAGTATACTTCTTTTCGCTGGAGCAACAATGGGGCATCCGAAAAATAAAAATAAAATTGAACTTTGATCTCAACAAGGTTATTCTTTGAACCAATGTAGTAGGTACATTGCTTCAAAGAGGGGAAAAATGTAGACACTCAAAATATCCCGATTGATATCATGCACTCAATTTTGATTAACTAACTTTGATTCTTCCTTGATCATTTCTTTACTAACCAATTAATTGAATAATCTTTATTTAATTAATTCATCAAAATTCCTCCTTTGATTAAATAAATCAACTTTATTTAATTAAATCCTAACGTTCTCTCTTTGATTAAATAAATCAACTTTGTTTAATTAAATCCTAATGTTCTCTCTTTGATTAAATAAATCAACTTTATTTAATTAAATCTTAATGTTCTTCATTTGATTAAATAAATCAACTTTATTTAATTAAATCCTAATGTTCTTCATTTAATTGAATAAATTATTTTATTTAATTAAATCACTACTATCTTAATATCCTCTCATTTGATTTAAATAAATTCAAGCATTTAAATTAAATGTCACAATCAACTAAGTTCATCTAAGTTAATTAATCCCAAATTAATTAACTCCTAACACTAATCCCCTATTCCTCTACCTTTTAACTCCACCCTTGGGTAAGTCAACCTAACCAAGTTGCACATATAAATCAATTTATTTGATTTACTAATTCACTCTTTTTTTCATTCAAATATGGCATATTCTTGGAATATTCCACTTATTTGAATTCTCCCTCCCAAAGGACTTTTGTCCTCCAACTTGGCATTAATTCCTCTTACATCTCTCCTTACACAAGCCACCTCTTGAAATTCAAATTTTGCCTACATGCATTTAACATGCACATCGTTCAAAATGTGCTCCACTCTCCTTCATTAGCATGTTGACAAGTGGCACAATGCCATTGGTCCCTTCTTTAATCCCACATTCATCCTATTCTTCATTCTTAAATCCTCCATTATAAATAAAGGCCTTCTCTATTGATTTGGGATCCACAATCATCTAGATTTTGAGGCAAGGTTATGAGACACAAGTTGATGCAAGTTTATTATCCACAATTTCATCCACACCTTCTGTAAGGAAAGCTAAGGTGCGAAACAAACTCTCCTAACACTAAAACCTCAGGGAAGAGTGCAAAGGTGTCTTTAAAATTTTACAATTACAGTTCAATTAAGATATTCATGAAAGAAATAACAGAAACAAAGAAATGAACATACACAGATGAACACCAGATTTACGTGGGAAAACCCTTACAGGAGAAAAACCCACCACACCAAGAAAAACCCCTTTGTATTACAGTAAAAAAATTACATACAGAGTACGGGCTTCACTCTCCAATGTCAATTTACAACATAATATTCACTGATCAACCTTACACAAAAATGCTCTCAGAAAACATCCATCGAATTCACTCAGAAAAAAATGTATTCAAACAAGCAACACTTCGTTATCTCACGCTGTTACTCATCCTACTATTCATCTAATTGTTCATCATCTTCGATTACAGAGTATATCCATGTTGTTCACAATCTGTTGATCTTCCTCACAGGAACGGCTGCAACAGTCCAATTGCTAGCGGTTCCCATTCTGCTTCTCTGATTGGTCGAAGAAAAAACATGTAGGATAGTCATTTGCTCAAGGTGTTCAAATTGTGTTGCATGTCGGTGAGACACTAGTAGTGTCTCCCCAATGCTACAAGACCGATTACACATCCATCGCTATCGGCAAGAGTCATTGCTATTGGTAGGAGATCAAAATGAGTTCAAAGTCACATCAACATCAACACTCCCATTGACAAGACTTACAATATCAGTAAGATCAGAAAGACCTTTCACCGACATCCTTAGCAGACCCAACGCCTAGACAATCACTAGTCGCTATGAGTCATAACGAGCCCTCAAGTCATACCGATATGAACATCTGTTAGCAAGACTTAGGCTATTGCTAAGAGTCACCCCGTAGGTTCCAAGTCACCCTGAGTCCATCCTTCACCAAGAGTCATACCGACAAAAGATGATACCATTAGCGAGACAATCATCCATCGCCAAGAGTCTCCAAGGTCACACCTCTCGCCGAAACCACTTTTCGCCCAGAGTCTCCCCGACATTCGATAAGAATAACTTGTCATCCAGACCAACCCACTCGATAGAGGGTTACATCGAACACAACAAGTCACACTGATAACATCCCTCACCAAGAGTCTCTCCGACCAAACACCATCAGCCAAAGTCACAATGACTATCAACAGGACAGTTCCATCGACAAGACTTCTCCTGACGCTAAGACTCATTCTAATTGTCCATGTTACCCTGAAGGCTCAGGGTCTGCTGATCGCTGAGAGATTCCAGAAGTCACACCAACAAGCTGATAGATTAAGATCAGAGGCAGATCAGCCAGACATCTCAGCAGTCACAACGACCATGCTTACTCAGAGGTTTTAGCCTGTGAGATTGAGGCACACAATTCCAACAATCTCCCACTTGACGAAGATCACACATGCACCTCTAGAGCATAACAAAACTACTAAAATTCATGGGAATCAAGGCCCATCAAACCGGAACACTGCCTAAACTTGTCTATGCTCACTGTCTTCATTAATGCATCTACAACATTTTCTAGAGTATCCAATTTTTCTAAAGAGACCTTTCCATCCTCCACCATATCTCATACAAAATGATACTACACATCAATATGTTTCATCCTGGCATGGAAAGTAGGATTCTTCGCCAAAAAAATAACACCCTGACTGTCATAGTAAATTTTTATTTTCCCTGCATCAAACACAATGTTAGAACACAAACGTTTTAACCAGATTGCTTATTTAAAGGCGCGTGTTGCTGCCATGTATTCTACCTTTGTAGTGGACAAAGCGACTACAACCTGTCGGTTACTCATCCAACTAACTGCACCACCATTCATCATGAAAATATATCCACTGGTGGATCTTCTGCTGTCAATGTCCCCTGCCCAATCAAAATCCACATAGCCTTAAATGCTGAGAGTCCTCTGTGATTCAACCAAGTTGCCATGGTAACACAATGCATATTCAGAAGTACCCTTCAAATATCTGAATACTCTCTTCACAACATCCCAATGTGTTCTAGGATTAGCCATAAACCAACTAAGTACTCCCATTGCTTGGGTAATGTCTAGCCTTGTATAGACCATTGCATACATTAGACTGTCAACTACACTAGAATAAGGCACATTGGTCATGTCCTCCATGTCAGTAGGAGATTTTGGACAATCTTCAACAAATATCTTTGTTCCCTACAAAACTGGAACAACTAGCTGCTTGAAATCAGTCATACAAAATATCTCTAGAATAGTCTTAATATACTTACTTTGACTGAGCCAAAGTTTTCTACTATTCTTGTCCTTGGTTATTTCCATTCCCAAAATATAACTAGCTGCACCAAGATCTTTCATTTCAAACTTTGCAGACAACTAAGATTTTAGATCATAAATCATTAACTTACTATTGCCTATGAACAACATATCATCAACATAGAGATCAATAATAAGAACTTGATCACTTTCAGCTTTGTAATACACACAATGATCAAATTTTGATCTTACAAATCCCAATGACAAAACAAAAGTGTCAAACTTCTGGTACCACATTCTAGGAGACTGCTTTAATCCATATAGAGATTTTTTCAACTTGCAAACCAATTTTTCTTTACCTTTTTCCACAAAGTGCTCAGGCTGGAACATATAAATTTCTTCTTCAAGATCACCATGAAGAAATCCTGTCTTCACGTCCATCTATTCAACCTCTAAGTCATACACTTCTGCAAGTGACAAAAGAAATTTGATGGACGTCAGCTTAGCTACAGGAGAAAGAATTTCCTCATAACCAATTCCCTCTACCTGGGAATAACCCTTCACAACCAACCTCGCCTTATACTTTTTCCACACTGCCATCCAGACCTATTTTCTTTTTAAATACCCATTTTTAGTCCACAAATTTTCTGCCTTCAAGAAAGGGCACCAAACTCCAAGTATCATTCTTTTCTAATGATGCCATTTCTTCATTCATGGCTTCCAACCAAGAGTTTGAATCAAACATTCTAAATGCCTCTTTCACAGTCCTAGGCTCATCAATGCTAGAAATTAAAGCATAGGCACAAGTAGAGTCTATCAAAGAAAACCCATACCTATCAGGTTGCTTTCTTTCACGAGTTGACCTCCTCACTTACTGAGGCTGAGGTTCTTCTTCTTCTTCAGAACTCTCAGAACTACTTGAGCTCTCCTCAGTTTTAGGTACATTTTGAATTTTGAATTCCTCTTTATTTGGTGTTGGAGGAATTTCAACTACATCCTTTTTGTTTTATGATTTTGTATCTGACTGCAGATCTAAGGTAGAAGCCTTCAGCTCACAAAAGATAACACTTCTGATGTATAGAACCTTCTCCGTATCAGGATTCCAAAGCTTGTATCCTTTTATGCCAACACTATAACCAATAAAAATACATTTGAAAACCATTTTTTCCAATTTTGATATTTTCTCATTCGGTACATGTGCATATACCTCAAAGCTAAAGACTCAGATGTGTCTCAGAGGGCTTCTTTCCAGACCATGCTTCCAAAGGTGTTTTCTCAACAAGAGCAGAATTAGGAGAACAGTTTATCAAGTAATATGTTGTTGCAACTGCCTCAACCCAAAACTTCTCCTCCAAGCCAACACTGCTCAACATACTTCGTGCTCTTTCCATCATTGTCCTGTTGAACCTTTCTACAACTCCATTTTGCTGTGGAGTGTAAGGTTTAGTTTTATGTCTTTTAATCCCATGATCTTTACAGTACCTCTCAAAATCATTAGAACAAAACTCATCGCCATTATCATTCCTTAAAAATTTTATTTTCTTCCAGTCTAATTTTCTACAAGGTTTTTAAATTCCTTAAAACGACTGAACACTTCTGATTTACTTTTCAAAAAATAGAAAAATTCCCTTCTTGAATAATCATCAATAAAAGATACATAGTACCTTGAATTAGACAAAGAAGGAACATTCACTAGACCAAAAACATCAGAATGAATGTAATCAAGTAAACCTGAAGATTTGTGAGGACTGGTATAAAATGAAACACGGTGTTGTTTACCATATATACAATGTTCACAAAATTCTAATTCAAGGTTACAGTCATCAAGCTCTTGAACCAAGTTTTTATTCTTCAAAGTTTTTAAACCTTTTTCTCCACTATGGCCAAGTCTATGATGCCAGAGCATAGTATTTTCTGTTGGAAGTTTAACTTCAATAGAGTTTACACTATCAGGAACTTTTACCTTCTTTTCTCCATGAGTAGCTTTCTATGACTTTATAGAGACACTATTGCATTGCACATGTGCATCCATCTTATACAAGGTACCAATACAAGAACCCTTTGCTAGCACCATAGAGCCTCTAGTCATCTTGCAACCATTTCTAGAGAACGTGACTTGCACTCCAATATCATTCAACTTACTAACATAAAGTAAATTTTGAGCCAAACCTGGTATATGTATTACATCATTGATTCCCTTCACTCTTCCATCAGGGAATTGAATTATGACTCTTCCATGGCCAACTATTTCCAAAGATGAATCAGTTGCAAAATACACCTTTCCACCATCGTAATTTTCATACTTCATGAACCAGTCTCTATGAGATGTCATGTGGAAAGATGCTCCAAAATCAATTAGCCAGACATAATCTGATGCCTGTGTAGCCAAAGTTGCAATGAAAGAATCTGCATCACTCTGAGAAGAATCATTGTCAGAAGAATTCTTCTTCTTCTTCTTTTTATCCTCTTTGCAATCCTTTTGGACATGACTAGGTTGCCCACAATTCCAACACTTCACCTTGGACTTCTTGCCAGGAGACTTTGATCTCCCTTCTGATTTTGATTTGGACTTCTTGTCCTTCTTCTTTCCTTTTTCTTTCGATCTACCTCTAACAACAAGAGCCTCCTTCGCCATCTTAGAAGATTTCCTTCTCATCTGTTTTGATAAAAAAGAAGCAACAACATATTCCATCTTAAAAGTGGATGTTGTACTCCCAATAGCCATCACCAAGTGATCCCAAGAATTTGGAAAAGAACACAAAAATAACATACATGATCTTCTTCATCAATCTTCACACCCACAGATGCTAACTGAGCAATCAACATGTTGAAAGCATTCAAATGATCAGCAACAGACGCTCCTTCCTACATTTTCAAAGAGTACAACTTCTTCCTCAAGAACAACTTATTCACCAAGGACTTTCCTTGATAAATAGCTCCCAGTCTTTTCCACAAAGAAGATGCAGTCTTTTCTTCATGAACATTCAGAAGAACAGAGTCTACTAAATAGAGCCTTATCAACCCCTTTGATTTTCGATCTGCAAGGTCCCAATCCTCTTGCTTCATGCCTGTAGGCTTCACTCTAGACACAACAATCCAAAGATCATGATCCACCAACAAATCTTCCATTTTAAGTTTCCACAACTCAAAGTTATTACCATTTAGTTTCTCAATTTCAATCTTTCCTGACGTGCTTGCCATCTTAATCTGTAATTCGAATTACCAAACTTCTACAAGACTCCCACTAAAATAGAATTGACACAAAAATCCAACGTACCCACAAGGATAACACAACTGGCTAGGCTTTGATACCACTTGTAAGGAAAGCTAAGGTGCGGAACAAACTCTCCTAACACCAAAACCTCAGGGAAGAATGTAGAGGTGTCTTTAAAATTTTACAATTACAGTTCAATTAAGATATTCATGAAAGAAATAACAGAAACAAACAAATTAACATACATAGATGAACACCAGATTTACGTGGGAAAACCATTACAGGAGAAAAACCCACCACACCAAGAAAAACTCCTTTGTATTATAGTAAAAAAATTACATATAGAGTACAGGCTTCACTCTTTGATGTCAATTTACAACAACATAATATTCACTGATCAACCTTACACATAAATGCTCTCACAAAACATCCATCGAATTCACTCAAAACAAAAAGTATTCAAATGAGCAACACTTCGTTATCTCACACTGCTACTCATCCTACTATTCATCCAATCATTCATCATCTTTGATTGCAGAGTATATCCATGTAGTTCATAGTCTGTTGATCTTCCTCACAGGAACAACTGCAACAGTCCAACTGCTAGCAGTTTCCATTCTACTTCTCTGATTGGTTGAAGGCAAACCACGTAGGATAGTCATTCTGTCAAGGTGTTCAAACTGTGTCGCATGTTGGTGAGACACTAGCCGTGTCTCCCCGATGCTACAAGACCGATTACACATCCATCACTATCAACAAGAGTCACTGCTATCAGTAGGAGATTAAAATGAGTTCAAAAGTCACATCGACATCAACACTCCCATCGACAAGACTTACACTATCAGCAAGATCGAAAAGACCTTTCACCGACATCCTCAGAAGACCCATCGCCTAGACATTCTCTAGTCGCTATGAGTCATAACGAGCCCTCAAGTCATACTGATATGAACATCCATCGACAAGACTTAGGTTGTCGCTAAGAGTCACCCCACAGGTTCCAAGTCACCCTGAGTCCATCCTTCGCCAAGAGTCATACCGACAATAGACCATACCATTGGTGAGACAATCATCCATCACCAAGAGTCTCCAAGGTCATACCTCTCATTGAAACCACTTGTCGCCCAAAGTCTCCCCGACATCTGATAAGAATAACCTATCGGCCGGACCAACCCACTGGTATGTGGCGTGATCATGCTATCTTTATAGCCCATGGTATATCAGACACTTGTTGGTCTTGAAGGTTGAATTCAAGTATAATAGAGCTGTGGTCCAAGGTACTTATTTCCAGTGGGAGCTGTAATTGCAGTTGTCGGGATCGGTCTCCAAGTGGGAGATTGTGGTGGTGTGGAGCCCGATCGATCCTGGGAGATTGTTGGTATGTGGCACCGATCATGCTATATTGTATAGCCCATGGTATAGACACCTGGCCCGTCCTCGTGGATCCGGCCGTGGGCCTCTCGAGGGCTGGGGCGTTGGTAATTTTTTCCTACTTTTCGGATCACCGAAAAAGGGAAAAATCAATGAAAAAGGAAAAATCGATTTTGTAGAACCCTAAAATCACGGAAGCTTCTAAGCTTGGTAAAAGAGGGTTGGATGGGTATTTTCGATGATGAAAAACGTGATTATTTGCAAGATTGTAATAGGGTTTTTCACTGGATAATAAAAGTGTTGGATGGCTGCGGTTTGGTGGATGTAGCCCAGATTGGGTGAACCACGTTAAATCTTTGTGATATGATTTATTCTGTGAATGTTTTAGTTTCTCTTTTTGTTTATTAAATCTGCATTTAATTGTTAGATGCGCCATCTCTAACCTAACACCCACTTGGTAGAGGGTTACACTGAACACAACAAGTCACACCGATAACATCCCTTGCCAAGAGTCTCTCTGACCAAACACCATCAGCCAGAGTCACAACAACTATCAATAGGACAGTTCCATCTGCAAGACTTCTCCCGACGCTAAGACTCATTCCGACTGTCCAAGTTACGTCGAAGGCTTAGGTTATGCTGATCGCTAAGAGATTCTAGAATTCACATCTAAAAGCTGACAGATTAAGATCAGAGGCAGATCGGCCAGACATCTCAGTAGTCACAACGACCATGCTTACTCAGAGGTTTCATCCTATGAGATTAAGGCACACAATTCCAACACCTTCATCCAAGTTAGCAAAGAATTCATCATCCATAACTAGGTTATTGGAATTTTTCATCAAGCTTATCAAGGAATTGGGAAAGGGCTTCTTTCCACATCAAAGAAGCACCAATTCCCCCATGGGATGTTGGTTTGAGCATTTAGAATAGAATTTCATTAGTATTTTACTTCATATTTTTCTTTGATTTCATGTTCTTGTGTTTGAATGAATTTTATGGGGAATGCTTGTTTACACTTGTTTATGGACTAATGTTTGATTATTTGTTCATGTGTGAGCAGGTCTAGGCAAATCATTCTACACCTTTGTAAGTTGCTCTTTCTATTTTTGGAACTCTTATTGATTTATCCTATCACCTGAGCTTTGTTCCTTGAGGTAGTTGAGGACCATTTTCTCCTTGAAGACTCTACTTGTCCTCAGACTCAAGGGTAGTAAATTTTATCCTCTACAACTATAGATAAGTTATTTACTACATAGACTAGTTTAGTGGCTTTTTTCAAGGAGACTGACTAGTGCACTCCTAGATGTAATATTTATAAAGTATATGTGTCATGTCAACTAAATACTTGAATTTAAATAGCCATCAGAAAGGGAATATGTAGAATGGGATGAAAAATACAAGCTGACAAGTACTTAAGTTTCTATCTTGTCATTAGAGCTAAATTAAAATATCTAGTTCATATAATGATATGGCATTCATAGCCCTAGTTGTCTATAGGCATCCCTACAGTTTTGACACCTTTTTTTCTTTTTGTGACCCACTTAGCATTATCCCCAACAATTTCTTGAAGGAACATATGCTCATTAAACATGGAGATCCCTAACCAATTCACCATTTATATTCTCCATATTTATTCATCATTACAAATTCAAAAATATCTCCTTCAGCAACCCCAACAACTGTTTTGTGTTCTAGTGGAAGGGTAAGTGCACAAAGTTGAGTCCATGAAATGTGGAAGTTTTTTCCTTAGCCAAAAAAATGAAATTGACATTGCAAAAATGAGATCTTGATTTTTATAAATGGGATCCCAATTTTTAAAAATTGGGATCTTGTTTAGCTTCAGGATCCCGATTTCTAAAAATTGGGATCTCGTTTAGCTTCAGGATCCCTATTTCTAAAAATTTGGATCCCATTTATCTTCGGGATCCTGAGCCTAAATGTTAAACGAGATCTCAATTTTTAAAAATTAGGATCTCGTTTGTTAAAGGGTCTTGAATTGATAGACACAGAACGAGATCCCGATTAGTACAAAATGGGATCCCAATTTATAAAAATCAGGATCCCGTTTTGTAATAATCGAGATCCCATTTTGTAATGGTATTTATTTTTTAAAAATGAACAAAAATTCATTTTCATTGCACACAAGATCCTGATTTTGTGGGAAACATCGACTACAAAAACCAGCCTCGAGGTACGCCTCCACCCCCACTTTTTAGCATTTTTTCATCTTTTATTGAAATTGTCAATAGAAGAATTGATTTTAGCATTTTTTTAAATTAATTTGATGTTTTAAGCATTTTATTTCTTGTAATAGTAGAAATGAAGAATTGTAGAAATAGAAGAAAAAATGCAATGAAACCTGAAGATATTGAATAGAAAGGAAAAAATGAACCTTGAATTGTATTTTAGAAACAAAATTTAGCTTTTGAAACCTAAATTGTTCAATCAAACAAAAAAAAATTCATTTGAAAACCCTAATTGAAATGAAACAAAAAAAATTGCATTTCAAAACCCTAGAAATTGAAATAATATAAAAAAATTGCATTTGGAAACCCTAATCAAGCTTTTTGAACCTTGAATTCAAATCAAACTAGTTTGAAATAAAACAAAAAAATTGCAATAAAAACCCTAATTGCTTAGATTGAGACCCTAAATTGAATTGAAACAAAAAAATTGCTAAAAACCTAAATTGAAATAAAAAAAATCATTTTGATTTTCAAAACCCTAATTTCATGCTCAATAAAATTCATTTTCATTGCTTAAATGTTTTAAATTTCATTTGCATTGTATGGAGAAAACAATATGTTAAACTTTAGTTTCAATGTTAAATTATAATTAGATTATAAAACAATATGTTAAAGAATAGTTACAATTCATAAATTTTATCAATGTTTGTTTTCAAATTTAGTTAGCAAATTCATAAATCTAAGTATACAATCCATTTCCAATTATCATTTAATTAGATAATAATCAACATTCATTTCTATTTTATGTTTTGATCTCTCTTAGTCATTCCTTGTTTCCATTTCTTGTTTGTGTTGGAAAATATGCCTCAATCTCACAGGCTGAAACCTCTGAGAAAGCATAGTCGCTGTGACATTCCTGTTGTCTAGCCGACTGGCAGTTTACCTTGTGTTTTGCTCATGTCGCCAAGACAATGCTTTTGTCTTTCTAAAGAAGCCTATCACTGTGACTTATGGCTTTCCTTGTAAATTTTCTCACCGAGTGAAATGTCTCAGCAAAAGAAGGGTTTGTTATGGGGCTTCGAGGAGACTCATGGTGACTTGGAGTCTTCGAGATAACAAAAGGATTCGGCAGGAAGTCATGGTGACCAGGAGAAGTCTCATCGATAAGCAGGTTCGGGGTGACTTGAACTCTTGGGAAGAAGTCTCAGCGACAATAGGAAGTCTTGCTGATATTGACATGACCTTCTGTCTGTCTGGCCGATGAAGAAATCAGTATGACTTGTTCCTATCTACATCAAGTCTTGGTGACTGGGGAATGTCTCGCCGACAGTATTTGGGGTCATCGGTGTAACGTAAGGCTTCGCTATGAAGTCTTGGCGATGGGAATTTGTCTCACCGATGGTGTGGGATGTGTTCGGCATGACTCTTGGTGAAAGGTGGGCTCAAGGAAACCTAGAGACTTTGGCATGAGGTCTTGGCGAAGGTCAAATGTCTTGCCGACTCGGTAAAACATGAGCACTCGGTGAAAGGTCTCAGCAAAAGACAAAAGTCTTGCCAACTATTATTTGGCGCTCGATATGACTTAAGACCTCGGTGTGATGTCTCGGCTAAAGCAATGAGTCACGCTGACTGGTGTATGCACTCGGTATAACATGAGGCTCGGTGAGAGGTCTTGGCGAAGAGAAATAGTCTTGCCGGTGGAATCATGACCTCGGTGAAACTCTTGGTGACCATTGTTCAGAGTTCAGTATAACATGAAGCTCGGTGTGAGGTCTCAGTGAAAGACGGTAGTCTTTTCGATGAGAACATTCACGTCTATGTGACTAGAAGACCTCGATGAAACCTCTTGGTGATAGTTGAATGTCTTAGCGATAGCGTTGGCGGATGAGTTCAACTGGAGGTCGGTGAGAGGTCTCGCCGATCATGCAGATGAGGAGACTCTTGCCGACAGATGGATGTTGATAGGAATGAAATGGGTTTTGGTATGACTTGTGAGCTCGGTGGAATCTCTTGCCAATGGAGACAACTCTTGGAGACAACGTGTAAACAAGTCTTGTGGCATCAGGGAGACACTTCTTGTGTCTCACCGACATGTGACACAAGTTGATCGCTGTTGATCGAGTGAAGACTGACCGACGTGATGCGATGTGGACCAACCCGAGAAGGCATAACGTGAACTGTTGCAACTATTTCTCTGTGGAAGCAAAAATCTACACCAGAGTGGAAACATCTACGTGACAATAATGATGTTGTTTTGAGATTGCTTTTTGAGTGTTGAGAATGAATGTATATATGTATGCATTGGACGTTCTGGAAAAAAAAAAGAGAGAGAGAGAGAGAAGGAAGCTGATAAGCCAGAAATCTGAAGAGCCAAGAGCCAGAGAGAGAGAACTATAGAGTAAGGACCGAGAGGCTGGTGGAAAGGCCGAAGCCATGAGGTCGAAGCAGAGGATTGAGAGGTAGAGTCAAGCTGTTGGAATCTCTTGTGATCCTGATTACTTTGGTTGATCTCTCAAGAATATTTTTCTACCAATTGTATCCAAAATGAACAAGATGTAATCTCTAAAAGGCTAAGAGCCTGAAACTGTATTGTAACTTTCTATTGCTGAATAATATAATGGCTCAAACTTTGGAGAGGGGTTTTTTACCTAAAAGGGTTTTCCCCACATAAATCTTTGTGTTTTGTCTTTCTATCTCATCTTTCATGTCTATAATGATTCTGTTAGAGAATCTGTTGTTGCTTGTTGTTAGATTTACATGTGCTTCTCTCAGAATGATCAATGTGGAAAATAAACTGTCTATTTCTGCTTGAGGACATAGTTGTACGTGTCTTTGAGGCAACCTAATCAAAATTGAAGTTACCAAAGACACTACTGTTTGGAGTTTCTATAAGATATGCTCCATTGATTTCCTTACAGTTTACATGTGTTGTCTGTTGTCTTTTGACAATCTTAACCCTCATTATAGTCAATTAGTTGTTAATTAGGCTTCTAGTTTAGCCTAAAATCTCAATTTGCACTAGTTACCTAGACACTAAAAGAATCTAAATATTTTTCTTTTCTTTCTTTTAGGTTCTATCAATTCCAAACAATCGAAAATAAAATACTTGATTCAACATTAACTAATTTTATATTATACATTTTATATCATAAAATTCATTTAAGTGGGAAATATTAATGAAAAAAATGTTAAATAAAATAATCTCATATTCAATTAAAAAAAATCCATTTAAAATATACATCAAACTCATTCTTAATAATACATAATTATGTGTTTCTATTACAAAAATAGTCAATCTATTCATAAAATGAAAAATATTCATAAACTAGGCACTAACTTTCAAGTCCATTATTCCAAGTGCCACCCAAACTTCACCCTAAGTTACCTAAACCCTAAATCCTAATCTCTAAGTGTGAACCTTAATGTTTTACCCTACTCTAATGTGCAAAATAACTTAAAAATGCAAGTGATAAAAGACTAAGGACACTTCAAGATTAGCCTAAAGAGTGATAAAACAAGAAGGAAAATGGATAAAACAAGATGCAAATGATTTCACCTTCCTTGCTGTTGACGATTCCTTGGTTGGCCCTTGCTTGGGATGATTTTGTGTGCTCCTTAGATGATTTCTTGAGTGACTAAATGCAAGATCAACTTATGAAAAATGATTAGAATGGATAGCTAGATGATAGTGGATGATTGAGAATGCAAATTGGCAGCATGTAGTTATGAAAATCCAAAGTGTTGAAAATGCCCTTGAGGAGGGGGTATTTATAGGAGAATTTGAATTCTCTAGAGAATTCAGCAGTCAGATGTCCAACAAGGTCAAGATGAGAGGGCTATGGTGAGTTTAGAACTCACAGGCCTCATCTTGACATGTGGATAGTGAAGTGGCTAAGGGGGGATGAGGTGTAAGTGAGGTGGAGAAGAAGTACATGATGTGGAGGAAGGACAAGTACCTTGCAAGTACATTGGGAGATGGGAAGAATCTTGGGTGAATAAAAGTGAATTTTAAATTCACAATGATTGGAAGAATCTAGTGGATAAGACAATGTTCCCAAAAGGTGGGAGTTTGTCACATGTGACTTAATGTGACAAGTCAAAGGTTCTAGAAGATGCATGGGAAAAGGGGATTCTTGGAGGAATAAAAAAGAATTAAAAATTCCTTGGGGGATGGAGAGAGTTGACCAAAGTACTGATTAAGATTAATTAATCAGTAATTAGAAGATAAATGAGGATTAGAAGCCAACTTGCAAAAGTTGGAGGATGTGACACATCCTAATCAAGGATTAGGCATGTGCACATCCCTAATGAAGAAATTAGGAGATGGATTAGGATTAGATGAAAATTACATGTGAGGAATTAAATAAATGTAATATTTATTTAATTCATTTGATGAAAAGGGGATTAAAGAGGGTAAGGTATTTAATTAATAAATACCTTAGGGACCCTGGTAAAATTAAGGATATTAATTAAATAATAGTAATATTACTTGAGTAACTTAGATAAGAAGGGATGTTAGGCGAAGTGATAAATTTTGGATAAATTAAGTGTTGAGAATTTTGGATATTCTACTAAGAT
>VDFB02000013.1:250000250-250022484 GCA_007258455.2 Sequoia sempervirens | reverse complement strand
GGATAGATGAACTACCAAGGTGGAAGGTGGACCAATCTACCAAAATCTACCAGATGACACCACATGGTTCTGCAAAATCTAATTGATCATCCCTTATAATGCACTCCAACCCCAATCAATTAATGGTCTAGATCAATTTTACATCAATATTAATGGTCAAGGGAGATCTTCTCTTCAACCCAAAATTACTTGAACATATTTAACTTCAAAATCCAACCAAGACATGTCATGTGTTTTTGCACTTGATTATATACCCTTTGATTCACCTTGAAGATAAAAAACTTCAGCAAATCAGTAGACTACTAAAGTGTTGAATGGTATGATTTATAAAAGTACCTACATCCACCAAAGTTCATTAGATCACACTACATGGTTTCACCAAAACCATTTGATAAAACTGCTTGATATCTATAGGCTTTACTTAAACATCAATCAACATTGAAAGTGTAGATCAAATTGCCCCAAAGATTAGTGATTACGACCAATTGGTGGATGGATAAAGTGTTGAGTGGTTTTATTCACCGAAGTACAAACATTGTTGAAATCCACTAGTTCATGCCACGTGGACATATCATATATGCACCTAGCCTCCTACTTTCCATCAATGGCCACAATTTGGTCCTCTCAAGATTGACACCTTTAATAGATGGTTGAGGAGATTGGTAGATTGATCTAATAATATGCTACAATACACTAGATTGAGCCAAGTAGCCACATTTTCCATTGCCAAATAGGGACCTTATCACATACTTGTTGCACCTCTATCCCAATAAGGATCATAAACCTCAACATCCCTTTGAAAAAGGCTCCATGTTGGAGATGCCCATGCTAACAATAGAGACCTTTTTGGTAGATCAATATATGGAAGGCCATAATATGATTCCAATGGAGAAGGAATAATATTAACATGTCATAGTGAGCTGAAATATTATCTGTCCCTTATGAATCCACAATTACCAATTGAGAGCCAGTTTATCTCAAAATTAGCAGATCATTTAAATGCAGAAATTGTCCTAGGTACAATTCAAAATGTAAGGGAGGCATGCACATGGTTGGGATACACTTATATTTACATTCACATGCTAGGAAACTCAGTTCTATATGGTCTATCTACTGATTCTTTATAGAAAGACAATACCTTAGAAGAGAGAAGGGAAAACTTGGTAAGCATAGCTGTGATTTTCAATTTAGTACGTAGTAATTTTACTATGGTATTGTTAGACAAGTATGACCCTTGAATTTTAATTTAATGGTACTTTTTAGTGCTTCTAATAATTGAACTCTTTATGTTAACAATTACATTCAACTGTAACTATCTTGGACAAAAGTAATTTGGTGAAATATGATTGGAAAAGTGGATATTTCTAGGTTAATGATCTAGGATGAATAGCTAGTTATTACTAAATCACTCATGGGACAATGACTACTTATAATGAGCACTTGAAGCCAACAATGGGTGATATTGAGCTATGTTGATTGTTTTCATTAAGTGAAGAGTTTAAATATGTGAAAATAAGAGAAGAGAATATGGAACAACAATATTCATATTTTTTTGGTGTTTTAATTTCTAACTCTTTATCATGGGGGAACAAGATAGGAGAGAAATGAAAAGCTATTCATAATATTACATTATTGAAATCATAAATCTATTTTTTATATTATTATATTACATTATTTAGCCTTTCCTTCATCTGAGCGGGCTCCTATTAGTGTTGTGAGAATGCAAATTATTAATTATTTTAATATTCACAGGCAGGTGTTGTATTGTTGTGTGCTAGTGGAAGGGGTTTGTGAGATAGTCTTTATCCATCTTGAGGTTGCAAGTTCTGAAACATGGATGAATTTGCATACTAAATTGTAAATTCACTTCTACAAAATATTCCAAAAGTTGTAGTATAGGAAAACAATTGGAATTACAAAAAGAACAATTGTACGAGAGTAGACAAAATGTTGATTTTGTTTCAGAGGTAGTGTTCAATACTATCGAACCCCAATCCTAATACTTGCAAAACATAATGAACAAACACATTAGAAGGTAATATGCAAGTAAGAACAAGGATTCCCATAAAATCGATTAGCATAGTTTAAAAATAGGAAAGAAGAATGAAGAACACAATGAAATAGATTTAAATCTTATTAAAACAAGCAAACTCTTGATCCTATGGGGGAATTGGTGCCAATTTGATGTGAAAATAGGCCCTTTCCCAACTCCTATGATGCAAGATTGATGTGTGATGAACACTGATCCACTTTGTTGATGCTTGATGAGTGCTCCAACAGAAAAATATGCATAACCTAGCTATGAACTCAATGATAATGGATGAAAATTGCTAATGATTTGAGCATAGTAAGTTTGAATGAATTATGGATGATAGAATGAGGAGATTAGCCTCTTATTTATAGAATGATAAGTTGAGGAGATGTCCAAAATAGAGCAATGTGGGACTAAGAGTTAGCCAATGGAAAAGTGCCACTTGTCCACTTGTGAATGGATGGAGGATGTGCAAATTTTGAAGAATGTGTCAATAAATGCATATATTTGAATTTTGAAATTGTTGAAATGACATGCAAGAGGGAAGGAAGAATGCATTGAATTCCACTTGGCTCAAGGCAAAGGACATGTAAGAGAGAGTAAATTCCTTGTTGGAAGGACTCATCCCACTTGGATTTTAAATTCAAACTTGGGGAATATTCCTTAAAAGATGCCTTTGTTGAAAGAAAATAGAGATTTTAATAAATCAATTAGATCTATTTTCATGTGCAAGTGGAAAAAGCTAGAGGATGGGACATAAGAAGAGATTAAATTAATCAAGGTTAATTAATTTAATGAAGGGGTTAAATAATGTGACCTATTTGACATAAATTTGTGGATTTATTTAAATCAAATATGAGAAGAATGTGATAAGGGATTAATTAAATAAGGATTTTGATTTATTTAATTAAAAGAGATGATGTTAGATTAAACTAAATAAGGTTTTAATTTATTTAATTTAATAGATAGACTTTAGAATTTTAATCAAATAAAGTTAATTATTTAATTAAATAGGATAATTAGATCAAAATGGTTAATTTAATTATCAAGAAAAGGTGACTTAATTAGATAACTGATTTATTTAATTAAGAGAGGAATATTAAAAAATTTAATCAAATAAGGTATTCGATTAAATGGTTAGACAAAAGGATGATTAAGGATGAAAAGATGTTAGTGGTCAAGATTAGATATCCAATGTCAATCAATACATTTTACGTGTCTACAAATAAAATGCTAGCAATATAGAGAGGACATGTAATAAGATCAATACCATAATAGCAGAAGGGAGGGCATTGAAAAAAATCACATCTGTGTCTATATCCATGTCCATGCAACTCTTATTGACACTAGTGCATTGTTATTTATTGTTACACGTACATGTCCTTTATTTTTATTCTTCCAAAACTTCTCAAACATCCAATCAACTAATTATATACATGCAACTCATTTCTTGGGCCTTCCTAGATATATCCAAGATCATAAGGCTTGGATACAACAATATATGTAGTACATACTCATGTATTGAATAGAGTTCTCTTCCTATTTTGTATGTTTAAGAATTTTAGGAATAATGAATAAATATAACATAGTATAAAGAATGATTGTTAATGATGGTTGTTTGAACTTACACTCCCATTTTCACCCTCTATTCATTGTAAACTATGCATAACTTGAACATATTAAAAAAACTATATCCCACATTGACATTGTATGCCACATTAATCCAACCATATGACAAAAGATAAGCAATCTAGCCTCTTGAATGAATGTAAGTAGAGAAATTTTTGCATACTTGCAGATGTTACAAAATTTCATGGTTAAGTGGAAGCCTCCCATCAACAACAAGATCCAAATATCTGTGTATCTCTCTCAATCAAACCTCTAAACCCTTCAGAGCTATCAATTTTTCCACTAACCTGTTATGCACAAAAGTAAAATTTTAGAGTTATGTCACCATTAAAAACAAAAGAAATAGAGCTTTGAAACCAAATCCACACACAACACAATGTGATATTCATACAAAGCCATACAAACAAACTAAACTCATAACATTGGAATAGAACCAACTTCAAATTATGATGCAAAGCATGGATTCACTTTACTCAACTGGAGGCATATTTCACAATAATGGGTTTTTCATCTAAAATATATGTACGAGGTTCAAATAGTAAAGAGATTGATGAAAGATAGAGGAATTAAAAAGATACTTGGATGTAGTTGGATTGAAGGCCGTAAACTGGTACATGTTTTTTGTGTAGGAGACATATCACAACCACAAACATGGCAGAGCTATGAAAAGTAGGAGAAATTGGCTTGGAAAATGAAGGCATCAGGGTATAAAGAATATTTTTTCTACCACCATACTGAAAATTTAGCACTTTCTTTTATCTTTGCATATTGGTTTGATGCTTCAAACTTGCATTTCTAATATTGAAAAGTGCATTACCTTATTGAGCTTCTCTTTGTTTCGAGAATAGTTTAATATTCTCTACTTAACAGGGCCAACCACGTGACGGTGGAAACTCATTTGGCCCCTCCCTCCCTCACATCACTCTAAATTCCCCATACTCGATCATATAACATTAATCATTCATTCATCCATTAATAACATATAAAATTCATTCATTAACATATTCAAATTCATTCATTCATCCATTAATAACATATAAAATTCATTCTTTTAGTTTTTGCATATTATCAAAAATATGGTTGTCAAAAATATCAGTTTTTAACATTCATTAACATATTATCAAAAATATGGTTGTCATAATATGATTACAATCACTTTTTTTTTGTTCCTTTTTTGAAGCTAAAAAAAGCTGAAGTGGAGTAATGTTTTCTAAATCATTTGTCCCCCCTTCATTTGTTCTATCCTCTATTCGTGATTTTAAAGTATGCCTAGTCGTGTACTCACAACGTGGAGGCCGCTGCAAGGGGGGGTCTATTGCAATAACAAAGAAATGTTAAATTGATATGTTTCATTATTATTGTTACAAGTATTTCATTAATTAAATGAACATTAGAGTGGTGATCTTTACTTGATGGGGCCACATCATGTTCCTAATCTTGTATTATTGCCTCATGCTCAACATGTTGAACACCCTCTAAATCTTGATTTGGAGTTGAAACATGAAAGGTTACATTAATTAATACACCAATTGCAATTAAATATGTTTTAAAAAACATTAGAGTGGTCCTCTTTAACTAATGAGGCCACATCATGTTCCTGATCTTGTCTAGCCTGATCATGCTCAACATGTTGATCACGATCTACATGCTCTAAAGTTGAAACATGAAAGGTTACATTAATTAATACACCAATTGCAATTAAACATGTTTAATTGTATTAATCCATACTACGTTTTGTATAGCACATGAATACATCCAGTACTGGGATGCACACCATGACCTTGATCTGTAGGTTGTACTCCACCCTCACTAGGCTGCATTCCAATGTCATGTGCAGTATTATCATTGCTTTCCTATTTAAAAAAAATAGGCACATAATTACTTTATGGTGGAAATTAATATTGAATAGATTGCACAAGTATTTAATTTTAAATAAAATTCATTGAGTTTATTTACCTATGTGTTGGATATAGTGGAAGCTTGTGTTTTCCTAGTCAAGAGTCTTAGGCATTCAACCACGACTCCATAGCCTTGCTGGAAGGAAATCTTCAAGTCCTCTTTAGTGGGCACTTTGTTGAATTCAAAGCCCTTCATTTTTGCATAAGATCATGAATTTTTCTTCTATGGTGTGATTAAACCAAAATTGTTTGCAATTTATTATTTGGAAGCAATATTTCATTTATTGATACTTACAATTCATGTGGCTAATTTCATATAACTACCAAAGCCAAGTTTGTCCTACCCGTGTTTTTCTAGTCTTGCCTTTGTTGCCTTCGATGTGTCGAGAAGCCTATGAAAAGTTTGAAATACATTAGATTATATAAAAATAAAGAGTAATCAGTATATAATTACATTGTTGATAGTATCACATACCTTCCTTAGCCCCGTGGTGTCTTTCTTTTTTTCTTTTTAGCCTTCTCCTTTCCATTCGACACCAGGTCCTTCCACTCCATCTCCAAAATCATGGGGGGACACTCATACTTTTTGTTCTTCTCTAAATGTGACCTATATTGGTCCCTCACATACTTTAGATAGGTACTAGCTTTCTTAAGGACCTTGGTTTGGTTGAATGTTTTATTACCGAACAATACAACTAAATGGTTAATGAGCTCATATTTTAAATCTTGATTTTGGGCATTCCATCATGTATGTATGGTGGGCCCAAAGATATTCAATGCAATATAATTTAGATGTTTATAAAAGCATCATTTCCTGCAAAATGATCATGTGATCATTAGTCTAAAAAGAGTGATCAATAAGTAAATTTCAATTGGATTATATATAATAATAATTAAAACAATTTAAAGTACCTGGGACATTCTCTATCTTTATGGGAAAAAAAATCCTTGATCACCACAAATGTGACTGGAAATGTTCCCATACTAATAATACAAGAAGATCGAGGAAATGCTGCTAAAACATCACCAGTACTAGTGGCCTCTACATCCCTAAATACATGTCTTGACGCATGTTCTGGAATGTGTTCGCTGTCAGAGGGTGCACTACCCAATGTCCGCATGCTATGTGTTTCCAACATTTCAGTTGACAATAAAGGCATGGATGATGGGGTCAAATGATTTGATGTATGTGCAGGAAGATTAGGATCGACACTTGTACCAACCCCTACTCCTCAGGTAGCACCTACAATACCCTGATGATGGCTAGCAACATCATGAGGACACAAAAATTCCTATAAAAATAACACATATTTTAGTTCATGACATAAAAGAATGCAAAATATAAAACCATGAATGAGTTTATGTTATAATTAAAGATCTCATGACAACTTACTTGCAAGTTCTGTGCTCTCTCAGTCAATATTTTAACCTTTTCTCTTATCTCATCATTTTTTTTAGGTCTTTCTTATCATATCCAGAGGGTTTGCGGAATATGCGATGTCATCATCACATAATAGTGATTGCACCTCCCTATGGATTCTCTCCTCTACTGCTAGTGCCTTTCCTCGATCAGCCGACTGTGACAAGAATATTAAAAATTTTATCGAAATTAACCCAATAAACTTACGAAAAAAACATAATAATAAAACATTTTTCTCATATCTAATTTGTACAATTACAATGAGGTAAACCTGTTGGGTAGAAGCACATGAAGATGCATCGCGATATGTGCTCTGGGCCGAAGCCATCCCCATATGATGAATGTCCTGCTATGACAAAAATTAAATATAAAAAACCATTATAGAAATGAAACCAATAGACTTAGGAAAAAAAACATAATAATAAAATGGTATATTGGAGTCATTAATTAGAGGTTGGGTAAAATGGTATATAGTATGCACCACCCTCATAGTAACTATGTTTGCATCTATGCGATTCAAATTGTAATCAATTAGTAACTCTTCCCCTGCAGTTATTGATTTTATCACACATACGAACACACAGTTTCCCTTGCACTCCTGGAATATGCAATTGGGTTGGTTATTTGTTGACCCAGGTCAAGTACTGTTTATAAACCCTACAATATTCCCTGATGCTTTTAGCTTTCCGTCAATGTACATAGCCACTCCTTTATTTTGATCCTTTTCTTTTAGTTGTATATAATTTTTTGACAGTGCATACCTACACATACTTCGTGTATATCAAACTGACTACATCCAATCTTTGTAACTGTGATAGGGTCCGACATACTCCATCAATTCAGTAACTTTTTCGTAATATAACTTTATGCCATCCATGCAAAATAGGACCAAACCATGTAATGACGATGGTGCTATGAGATATATCCTCTCATTGACACAAAAATTAGTGTTTATTTGAGGAAGTTCCTTGGGTACCCATTGTTTCCATAGATGTTTTTACCTCAAGGGAACCTCTATTGCCTATGCTCTTATCATCATAGGAACATGACCCTCGTTCAGTAAGAAAAAATTCCATGCGTTTATGGATTTTTTTTCTAATATTTTGGCCTCTAGTTGATCTCCCTCTTTTAGACCTACTACATGTCTCGCTTTCCTCTTCTCTTCTCGAATTTCCCTCGCTCGAGGAAGATAGATTTGAAAAATAACTATTTGGTGGTACCTACAGTCATAAGGATGTTGGATGAAGTTATTTCATGGTGATGTGATCCCAAGGTGACATGATTAATCTATCATTTCGTCGCTAGAATTTGATAGGTTATAAGGTAATCAAGTCTTGGTAGTTTGCAAGTTATTGTTACTACCGTCCAAATGTGTCCATCACAAATAAAATCAATGTATGGAGACTATCCCTTGCAATTAATGACTTTAAAATGTCATTATTTTACAACCTAACACAAACATGGAGTTTGGGAGATGTAGTTCACAGTAGTTGAGGCTATGGAAGCCTAAAAAACCTAGACTCAGTGATGAATTTTCCTACATGAACAATGTATGGCAATGTTCCAAGGATTTTTGCATGACAATTGAGGGGAAAAGGTAATGAATGATAGTCATTATTAGTCTCACAATCTTTAAGTGTGTGAAATTTTTGCATGATCACATTTCAGTGGAAAGTCCATAGGTGCCAATCATAGTAGGCAGGAACCTTGATGAGGGAGGTGCCATGGAACAAGGTATGATTGCTATTGGTTCAATAGTTTTGTGTCGGTGGGTTTTTTATTTAATTAGATTGAGAACCATATTGATAAGATTCCCAACAATGAAGTTTCTTCAAAGCATTCTATGATTGCTCTTGGTTCAATTGCTAGATAGCAGTTTTTGAGGAATGAATGTTATATGAGTATCTATCAAACACTTATCATTTGGAAAAGTATATTTAATAGTGGTACAACAAGGTTAGATTTCTTATCCCTCAGTCTTTGTACTATTGTGAAAATGTTGAAGTGAACGATTGCATTTCTAGAAATATTCTTAGGGGAGAGGCCAAAATAGTAATCTAAAATCCACTATAGTGGAAGAGCAAAAAATCTACTATTTTTTGACTTTGAAAACATGCATTATTATGATCTTGTACTTAGAGGATTGTCAAATGGGTTTGATTGTAATTTTGTTGAAGGAAAAAAGTTACTTGATAATAGTTCCCTAAAAATATTCAAACATATTCTGAAAGTTGAGAAGACCTTGCTAATTTCATCAACCAAAATGCCTTGATGGATTTGGAGTTGGAAGGTGCAGATTTCACTTGGTCAAATTGATGGTTAGGCTCCTCATCAATTCAAGGGAGATTATACAACTGATGATATTCTCTATTGTAAAGTACCATGCAACCTCATATACAACCTTTCAAAGGTATGAATTCATGTTATATCTTCTCTTAATCCAAGTTATTTGATTTACTAGACTTCTACTTAATGTTTTAACTCCCAAACTTTGTAACAAGTGTTAAATGTGACTATGGTCCACCAGTTACACAACCAAGGCCTCAAATGTATTCTCTAATTGTAATCAAAGGAATTTTTCTCTTCATTCAAGTAAATAAAATTGAAGGGAAACACCACCAAGTGGTTTATTGGACACCTACATGACTCAAAATAGCAGCAACTTTACATTTAATGCAAATTTCCAGTGAAATTTTCTATACTGTACAGAAGAATGGTTTCACCATACATAATATTTTGGTTTAAGTATCTTCAAAAGTGCTGACTACTCTACCTTGCAAAAATTCTTTTGTTTTTTCTCAATAGTAACTGCTAGCATCATCCTATTCCTCATCATATTTACTATAGCTTGAAGTGCTCAAATTCCATTGATGAAATTTCTTCAAGGCCAAATAAGGACAAAGAATATAGGCACCATATCCAATTAGACATGCAAAATGATGGATGCTAAAGCATTTAGCTCAATCAACAACTAAAAAATTTAGCATGCATGGTCCATTTGTATCAAGTGTTGATGAAAAAGTCCAACTAATAGCAATAAATTAATTGCAACCTTGTAGGTTCTTGACTAGACTATCTCAAGGCCTTTTATCTATGTCCTTTAACATTTCATTTGGCATATTTCATTGAAGAAAAATCATATTTGTTCTAAGCTGATGTTCATACTAAATTGCATCCTCTCCATCATATATTGCTCACTGGACTGCCCCTTAACCTTAGACTATTTCTACTCCTTCATACATTTTTGTATAGTGATTACTTTGATTTCAGTCATAGTCCATAGATCTTGTGGTATGCATTAATCTTGTCAAAGGTATATCATGATCTATCCTTTTGACTACCACTTTGGATTGGAATTGGTATGACATGATTGTTCTCCTATAGGGATCATGATTTTTCCTTCTTTATTGCTCCAAATCATTCATGTCATTTCTCTCAACTTTAAAAGACTGTCCCTATACCTCATGGCTAATTTCCTCTTTTATGTAAAGACTTCCCTCTCTATTTGTGTGTTGACTATCCATTCCATTTTGTTGATGTTTGTATTCTTAAATTTAGTGCACTTACTCCTTATTTTCCCTATGACTATGCTTGTAAGTGTTGCATTCAATCTAAACAAATAGCCTTTTAACTATTCACCAATGTGAAACACTCACTGCTTCAGTCCCGCATAACTAAAGTTAATGAATGAAACATGAAAAATTCAGAGTTTGTAATAAAAAAATTGTGTTGAAGTGCACAAAATTTTATAAGGTTTTTGACATTTGATAGGGGTTCTTCATTGTCACTTTGTGAGCCAATGATGGACTCATTTAAACTTTGTTTCAAAGATCTTCACTATATTTTCATTGTGCATGGATGGTATACCAAGGCTTATATCTATCCTTGTAGTACTACCCTCTTGACAAGGCTTTTCATAATAACATCACATGATTGTTTCTTGTCACTGTGCACTTTCAAAACATGCCAAGATCTGCTCTCTTTACAACCACTATGATATTTTACTCACAGCTATCCTGGGTGATAGCTTGAATGTTGATATTGGCCTTTTTCAATGCATTAAAAAGATTAGCACTAAATCTAGGTGTACTTACCACAACTTGTCCAATAGTTGCTAAAATTCTATGGTAGTGAAGAAGCCCTACTTGAGAAAGGACCCAACCTCTAGAGCTTGTGTGAATCTTTTGTAATACTGATAAGTTTTTCCTAGAACCAACAACTTATCCACTATAGTTTCATCACTGACTTTCCATATTTTTAGTGATAGTTTCTAAAGTGATCTTCACCCACTACTAAGGTATGCAATTCTCCATACAACATGTAAGTACAAAGATATAGCAACCTCAACCCCCTTGTTGCACACACATGAATTGAGCATACCTTACTCACTTTTTTCATACCTTCTATAGACTTGTCCTTTGTTGCTTCCTTAAACCTATATTATCATTAAGTATTCCCTTTGAGAGTATATGTGTATGATAGAAATCATTGTATTTCATAACCATAAGGTTACTCTTAGGGAATACCACATAGGTTTATGGTGCAGGAGCACCTACTTGATTTCTTGCCTCCATGAGGTCATTTGTAAATAGTTTCTCTATTTTGTGTATTGAGTCTTATAATAAGGTTTATAAAAATATTTTAGGATGTTTGAGTCTTAGGAAGTCATATTTTAAGTCATTTGTCAAATAATGTTTAAAGTTTTTCCATATTGTAAAAAATGTAAAAATTGTTCAAGAAAGTTGTCAAGCAACTTGTCAAAAAGTGTCATTAAGGGGTTTTGTCAACACACTAATCAAAAGGTAGTTGGAAATTGTTGGTTTTATTTTTAAATGTATAAATACACCCTCAAAAACTCGAATTGGGGGTTAGAGACATTATTTTTGAAGTTTGATGAATGGCAACCTCAAGTATTGTGTCCATTTTCTGATTTTCACATTGTTACCAGGCTAAAGTTGTGCTTTGTACGGCCTGGTATGAATTCAAATAATAGAGTATCATATATGGATGGAAAGATCTCTATTTCTAGTCTCCAATTATTTTTGTCTCATTTAATTTTATCAAGTTTTGTGGAAGATATGAGTATTTTGGTGAGACTGCCTATTCTAACAATATTGTGCAGAATTTATAGTTTGAAAAGTGTGATGGTGCGGAATATAAAATATATATTTTGGATCTAAAACCAATTGGAATTTTTTTCCATGTGAATATAATTTCATTTGCTTCAAGTCTCATCAAATTTAATTAAGATTTGAATGAGTTATGACCTTTTTTGTGAAGGCAGGTTTGAACCCTACCTAGGGTTTGCAGTTTTGAGAAAAATACAATAACTTTTATTTCCATCGTTGGATCTTCATAAGAATTGGAAGAAAAGTCTATAACTATGTTTTATTAAATCTCACTAGAGGGATTGGATTTATTATTGTTTTTTTAGAATTTATTAATGACTATTCATTGGATTAAATTGTGGGTTGCCATGGCTATGTTTTCAATGTGATATAGAATGACTAATAACATGTGTTATACAAAGATTGTTTTGGATTATTATTGAAGGTTTGTGAGATATGTTGTGAATCCTCATAGCTCTGCATCAGTTTACCATTACACACTACCTCTAACACTTTGAAACTATTTTCCAATTGATTGCTTGACAATTTCTATTGGCAAGAGTTAACTAATACCATTCCTCTGTTTGTAATATTTCATTGTCAAGATCCCCTTACCAACACCTTTTTTAACCAACTTCAAAACCTTGCCCTCTGTCACCTATTCATATGTGAGCTTACATACCTTCATAGACTACACTTACATGGTTTTGACTCTGCTTATTTTTTTGAGATATAAGTGTTTGAAATATTATCCAATTATTCAAGGTTAAAGGACTCTACAATTTATTTCTTGTCTATTGAAAATAAAAGTAACATGTGCACTCATTATTTTATACCTTGAATCCTTTTGAAGAATGAATCTTTCTAGCTATGTGTAATACTATCCTCTTGAAACTGCCACTGATTTCTTGATGGCTAAGATGTCTTCATGCTTTGAATACTGAATTATCCTAATGTATGAGAAATTTAGACAAGTCATTGCTGTTGTGGATTTTCTTGTAGAGAAAAGATCCCATGTCAAGCCTACATGTATGAATGTCATCTTGAAATCCTACCACTGTGTCTGTTGGTGCAAGGGAAAGTGACAAAATGATGAAGGCACTATGCTTGAAAGGAAAAATGGTGTAGGAACTACCTTGGTTTGTAAGTCAGTTATGGAAGGGAGGAACGGAGATATTTTATCAAGCAATGACCTACCCTTGGTACTCATTGTCCCTTGGTCCTCGATTGGTAAGAAAATTGTAGGTTAAAGAGAATGGGGCTGCCAATATAAAAGATATAAATCACTTATAGTACTCATTGTCCATTGGTCATTGATTTTCCCTTTCTGAGTGTGCTCAACCTCATCACTCTGGCTTTCCTCCCACCCTATTTTTCTAGTTAGGGTCTCCATGCACTAAGCTATGTCATGCTCTTGCGTGCATTGAGCCAAAAATCAAAATAAAATGTGAAATTCAAATTAATATTTAAGTTTGATTTGTATTTTTTATTTTAGAACTAGAATGGTAGAGATAGGATAGAAAATTGATAGCTAAGTACTTGAATTTTATTTATTGAAACTTGATGAATGCAAGATTATAGAGGTATTATGTTTCTCAATTGAAGTAAAGAAAGTGGTTGACATGGAAGTAAAATATTTTAGAAACTCATAAATTATACATATATAGATATATCTTCTTTATATTATCCTTGTAATTAGTTATGTATCTTCAAATATAAAAAATTAAAAGGAAGCCAATGTGTATCATCTAATAATAACTTATAGAAAATATCTAAAATATCAATAATAATAAAAAAAAATTTAACTAAGAAGCCATGCAAGCATACAATAGTATATGTTGGTAAAACTATAATATATACAAGAAAGCAATATATGCATACAATGTCACATGTTAGTAATACAAAATACATGTACAAGAAAGCTATATAGGAACATAAAAAAATCATAATATAATCAGTCCTCTCAACTAGGATGGAAGAGTTGATGGCCTTTTGATTATTGAGTAGATAGAGAGACAAGTGATGATTTTTTATTTTGAACCTACTAACTTGAACTCCTCTCTAACTTTTTGGAGCTCCACATATATAATAAAAATATTTAAATTAATATAGAAAATAATAATTATACAATGATATGTAAGGGAATAATCACTTACCACCATTTGATAATTAGGAACAATATATGAAAGAGATGAAGAATAAGGAAACTTGTATTATTAGGAAGGCCGAGATGCCTTTATATAGCATGATGTCATGTTTGAGTCTCGAAACCCTCCCATATTGTCAATGCATGCATCTAGGCTAACCATGTCAAGTTTCACTCCATACAAGCACAAATTGAAAAAAATTCAATGTTGGCCCCATTCACGTGTCACTATGTCCAGACAAGAAATTAAGTGATCAATCATAATATCTATTTTGTAACCAAAGGTTGATGCCTAAATATGTAATTTAACTCTTATGCAAATTTGATAAATGATATCATGTTTTTCCTTGCATATTGATTTCTATAAATTTTGGCCATGTTTAAATAAGGTTGATATATGAAAGTTTTATTGGATGAATGGTTGGATAATGCCTAACTAGACTAGGCTACCTTGACTAGATTAGTTGGTATTAGAGTAGGGTAAAGCAAGGTTTGATATTAGTTGATATTGGAGTAATATAGTAAGGTTAGTAAATCAAGATGCATTAAAAAATTGACACCACAAGTCTTCTACTAAGATAATGTTGTGTAGAATATTCTCATAATTTAAATTATAGTAGATAGACTAACAAATATTGATGTAGTTCATATCAAAATTTAAAGATGCCACCTAGAAGGATGTATAGAGGCTAAAATTATGTTTTAGAATTAATTGAGAAAATTTTCACTATGATTAGGAATATCCATATTTGGTTGGTTGGACATGATAGAAGATGTATTATTAACCCTAAATTGGATGATAGTGATTATGAACATGATGATGTTGGATTAGAAGAAGAATTCACAGTTGAAGAAGAAAGAGACAAATATAGAATAATAAAAGCACTTACAAGATTTGGTAAGAAAAGTGAAATGGATATACATAATTTCTCAAATATTCTAGATCTTGAAGGATATTTTAAATATGAGAATATTTATCATCCTAATAAAGTAAATTTTGGTAAGATAGAGTTGAAATATTTATCAATGGGTTAGTTTTTACAAGAATTTTATCAATAATTTTATCTTGGGATATGGTTCATTATAGAGTTAAAAGTCAAATATGTTTAAATTATTAGTACATAGGCCATTTTCATTATTCATGGTCCATTTAGGAGTTAATTTTAATATTCTTGAAAAACTGTCTTTATTTTGGATGTGGGATTTTTTAATTTTAATATTTCTAGGAGAGCTACAATAGTTGTAACATCATGAATTAAAAACATTAAAAAGTACATCATGGATTAATTATGTAATGGCATAAAAATTAAAAACATCATGAATTAATTATGTAACCATATAAGTCAAATATAATTCTATCAAGAAATCAATATCAAATAGATAATATAATCGCATAACTCATACATTTCAATGTCATTGATCTTCTTCATTCAACTCTTTGTCTGTATCATCCAGTCTAGATTTGACATTGTAAGGACTGGTCATATCATCATCATCACCATTGATATCAGTTTCAATAATATCATCATCCACATGGATATCATCTTCATGAACATTAACTCCTACATCATCATGATCTAGTTCCTCTTCTTTGACATCTTCGTCAGACACATCATCAACTAATTGTTGATCCTGATCATCATCTACATCATCTTCTAGTTCTTCGGTATCTTCTTCTTCTTCCACCACATTATACTTTACCGGCCTTCCTCTTGGATCATGTCTAACAAAAAATGACCAACCCGGTTTACCTAGAACTTCTGAGAAAATATTCACATTGTCTTGAAGAACATAGGGCTCATTTCTAGCACACTCGATTGACCTTGTATTAACCATGGTAAATCCATTATCATGTTCAATAATAGTTCTCTCGGGATCATTTTCATTCAATCGTAGCCTGTACCATTGGACGATGAACAAAACTAATTTGAAGGACTTAAAGTCACACTCAAGTATATCATCCAAAATCCCATAGTATCAATTTTTTGACACTTCTGGAGGTATGTCACTTCTAGATGAAACATTAGTCACTTGAAAGACTGTAGTTATCCCAGAATCACAAGTTTTCTTTGTGTCATCCAACTTTTTGATTCAAAATTTATGACCATTGCACCACATAGCCTTGTGGTGTCTCACCTGCAATATGTCAAACATGTAAAAATCATTGCATCGTCAGTTGATAAACATATTTATTCTTGGCCCAATGTCTGCAAAGAAAAAAAAATCAACATATATATACATCAATATAATTGAAAATAATTAAATAATATGGGTGATTGATATATTTATACATACCTATTTATCTCTTAAACCATATGCTAAATCAATTTCCCTTGGTGTAACATTGGAATCTCCATTACGATGAGCTTCTTTAACCAATGAAGCCACACCTTCCCATGTTAATGCGTGACCAAATTGTTGACATCGTTCAATCCATACTGTCATCCAATCAAGATTTTTGTGACATAAAAATGTAGTGCATCCCACTCTTGACAAACTGTATAAAAAAATGAAATTCACAAATGACATATAATTAGTTAATTGCCACGATATACGACCTTAATTTATAATTGATGTACCTGAAAACCTAACATCCCACTACCAATGATCTTATTATCTTTCATTTTTGGATGAATTCAAATTAAAGGAGTATGCACAAAGAATGAATTATGAACCTAAAGGGTACATACACTCTTGTAAGAAAAAGAAAAACCTTAGTGGATACACTCATGTTCCTATACCAAGGGAAGATGTGTTTAAGAACAAAGAAGACAAAGAAGCAGAGGAGGTTATAAAAAATTTCATGAAGGAGTTAGAGCAAAAAAAGAAAAGGTTGCAAGAAATGGATGATTCATCTGAAGAAGAATCTACAAGAGAAAATGAAGCACAATGAACTATGAAGCCATTCTTGAGCATGAGAGAGTGAAAAAAAGATTGGGTACTAAGAGAAATGATATGAAACTACATGAGGGATCTGATACCAATTCCATCTCAGCCATTGAAACAATCATGAGAAAACATGACAAATATGATGAAGACTTATGACTCGAAAAACAAAGGGTTTGATGATACTGTGAAGTTGGGATTACCCAAATTATGTGATAAGAATGGGTTTCTAAAGGGATGATTGGATGGATGAATGCAATAGGATACTTCAGGAAGCATTAGATACAGTCAAAGGAGAAGGGATATTGCTGGATGGAGCATGAAAACATATGGAATTGATGATAGAACTCGAATATGAAGCCCACAATGTAGTGCATGATGCAAATACCCATACCTTGGAGTGTAAGGAAAGCTAGATGCAGAAGCAACTCTCCTAATGTCAAGACCTCAGGGGAGAATGTAGAGACACTTTTAAATTTTACAATTACAGTCCAATTAAGATGCACTTGAAAGAGATAACAGAAATAGAGAATTAGACATACACATATGAACACCAGATTTACGTGGGAAAACCCTTACGGGAGAAAAACCCACCACACCAAGAGAATTCACTTTGTATTATAGTAATAAAGATTACATACTGAGATCTGACTTATCTTTCTGATTTCAGTTTATAGCATAATTCACTATGATCAACCTTGTACAAAACTCTCACATTACAATGTTCTCATAATCGAATTCATCCACTGATCATACAACCATACCATCAATCTGTCGAACCATTCATCATCTGCAACTTGAAAGTATATCCATGTCACCTTTGTGTGTTGAGCTTCCTCTCAGTAATGGCCACAATAGTCCAACTACTAGCAATTCCCATTCAGATTCTTTGATTGGTCGAACACAAGCCACGTAGGATAGTCTTCACTCAGCCAAAGATTTTCACCCTGTGTTGGCATGTCAGTGAGACACTAACCATGTCTCCTCGATGCCACGAAGTCAACATTTGATATTTCCAAGAGTCCATACTATCGGCAAGATGTTACATCAAGTCCAGAGAGCTATCGCTAAGACTTTTCCATTGCTGAGAGATCATACCGAGCCTTTATGTTATATCAAAACGTTCAACAATCAGCAAGACTTATCGCTTTCGCCAGGAGATCATACCGAGGTTCAAAGTTACTCCGAAGTGCTCATCTATCACCAAGACATATTGCTATCAGTGAGACGTTGCTCTGAAGTCTTAAGTCATACTAAGCACCAAACAACAGTTGGAAAGACTTCTCTCTATCGCTAAGAGTTCTTAGCGAACCCTTAGTGTTACCCCGATGCCTCCAAGATAAAGCTGTCAGTGAGACATCGTTCATTGCTAAGACTTCATACCGACCCCTTTCGTTACTCCGATGACCACATGGGTAACATCCTCTCAGTGAGACATACAATCTTGATAAGACTTCATACCGAGACAAGCCTTTCGGCCAAGGGTCTCCCCAACACCGCTTGTCACCCAGAGTCTCCCCCATATACGATAAGAGTGGCCTGTCGGCCAGAGATCTCCATTCGGTAGAAGGTTACAATGAATGCCACAGGTCACAGTGATAACCCCAGTCGGTAAGACAAAAGCAAAGTCACAGTGACCAAATCATTTCAAAAGGTTTCACTGCTAGTCGGTCAGACAACAAAGCATGTCACACCGACTAGCTCTCTTAGAGGTTTTAGCTTGTGGGATTGAGGTGTATATTTCCAACAATCTCCCACTTGACAAAGATCACATAGGAACCTTCAGAGCACAACAAAACTACTACAAATCATGGGCACTAAGGCCCATCAAATTGGCACACCACCTGAACTTGTCTGTGCTCACTGGCTTCGTTAATGCATTTGCAACATTCTCTAGAGTATCAAATTTTTCCAAACTGACCTTTCCATCTTCCACCATATCTCGTACAAAGTGGTACTGTACATCTATATGTTTTGTCCTGGCATGGAAAGTAGGATTATTTTCCAGACAAATTGTACTTTGACTGTCACAAAAAATAGTTATTTGCCCTGCATCAAAACCAATGTTAGAACACAAACGTTTTAACCAAACTGCTTCTTTACAAGCATGTGTAGCTGCCATGTATTTAGCCTATGTAGTGGACAAAATGACTACATCCTGCCGCTTACTCATCCAACTAACTACACCACCATTCAACATGAAAGTATATCCACTGGTGGATCTTCTACTGTCAATGTCCCCTGCCCAATTAGAATCCACATAGCCTCAAATGCTGAGATTCCTCTATGATTCAACCAAGTTCCCATGGTAACACAAAGCATATTCTGAAGTGCCCTTCAAATATCTAAACACTCTCTTCACAACATCCCAATGTGTGCTTCTAGGATTAGCCATAAATCGACTAAGTACTCCCATTGCTTGGGCAATGTCTGGCCTTGAACAAACCATTGCATACATAAGACTGCCAACCACACTAGCATAGGGTACATTGGTCATGTCCTCCATCTTAGTAGGAGATTTTGGATAGTCTTCAATAGATAGTTTCATTCCATGCGAAACTGGAACAACTAGCTGCTTGCAATCATTCATGTAAAATATCTCTAGAATAGTCTTGATATACTTACTTTGATTGAGCCAAAGTTTTCTACTATTCTTGTCCCTAGTTATCTCCATCCCTAGAATATACCTTGCTGCACCAAGATCTTTCATTTTGAACTTAGTAGACAACTGAGATTAGAAATCATCAACTTACTATTGCCTATGAACAAAATATCATCAACATAAAGAACAATAATAAGAACTTGATCACTTTCAACTTTGTAATAGACACAATGATCATATTTTTATCTTACAAATCCCAAAGATGATACAAAAGTATCAAATTTATGGTACCACATTCTAGGTGACTGCTTTAACCCATACAAAGACTTTTTTAACTTGCAAACCAGTTTCTCTTTACCTTTCTCCACAAAATGCTCAGGTTGGGACATATAGATTTCTTCTTCAAGATCACCATGAAGAAATGTTGTCTTCACATCCATCTGTTTGACCTCTAAGTCATACGGTGCTGCAAGTGACAAAATTAATCTAATAGATGTCAGCTTAGCTAAAGGAGAAAAAATTTCTCCATAATCAATTCCCTCTACCTAGGAATAACGCTTCGCAACCAACCTCGCCTTATATTTTTCCACACTGCCATCTAAACCAATCTTCTTTTTAAATACCCATTTGCAACCAACAACTTTTTGCCTTTAGGCAAGGGCACCAAACTCCAAGTGTCATTCTTTTCTAATGATGCCATTTCTTCATTCATGGCTTCCAACCAAGAGTTTGAATCTACATTCTAAATGCCTCTTTCTAGTCCTAGGGCTCATTAGTGCTAGAAATTAAAGCATAGGCACAAGTAGAATCTATCAAAAGAACCCATACCTATTAGGTTGCTTTTCACGAAGTTGACCTCCTCAATTTGTCGAAAATAGGTTCTTCTTTTCTTCAAACTCAGCTTGAGCTCTCCTCCTGGGCTGTGTAATATTTTGAATTTTGAATTCCTCTTTCTAGCGGTGGGAGGAATTTCAACTACATCCTTATTGTTTCTAACTTTGTCTCTGACCTAGATCCAAGGTAGGGCTTCAACTCACTTAAAGATTACACTTCTAATCGGGTATTGCAAAACCTTCTCTCAGACGATTCCAAAGGTTGTATCCTTTTGTGCTAGTACTATAACCAATAAAAATACATTTGACAACCTTGTTCTCCAACTTAGATCTTTTCTCATACGACACATGAGCATATGCCTCATAGCCAAAAACACAAATATGTCTTAAAGAGGGCTTCTTACCAGACCACTCTTCTAAAGGTGTTTTCTCAACAAGAGCAAAATTTGGAGAATGATTTATCAAGTAACATGCTGTAGCAACTGCCTCATCCCATAACTTCTCCTCCAAGCCAACACTACTCAACATAATTCATGCTCTCTCCATCATTGTCCTATTGAACCTTTCTGCAACTCCATTTTGCTATGGAGTATAAGGTGTAGTCTTATGTCTTTTAATACCATGGTCTTTACAATACCTCTCAAAATCATCAAAACAAAATTCACCGCCATTATCAGTCCTTAAATATTTTATTTTTCTTCCAGTATGATTTTCTACAAGGTTCTTAAATTCCTTAAACCGACTGAACACTTCTGATTTACTTTTCAAAAAATAAATAAATGTTCTTCTCGAATAATCATCAATAAACGATACATAATACCTTGACTTAAACAAAGAAGGAACATTCACTGGACTAAATACATCAGAATAAATATAATCTAGCAAACCAAAAGATTTATGAGGACTGGAATAAAAAGAAACACGGTGCTGCTTTACATATATACAATGTTCACATAATTCAAATTTAAGGTTACAATCTTCAAGCCCCTCAACCAGGTTTTTATTCTTTAAGGTTTTTAAACCTTTCTCACCAATGTGGCCTAGCCTATGATGCCAGAGCATAGTCTTTTCTGCTGGAAGTTTAACTTCCATAGAGTTTACACAATTAGGAACATTTCCCTCTTTTCCTCCATGAGTAGCTTTCTGTGACTTTACAGAGACACTGGTGCATTGAATAACGTGTGCATCCAACTTGTACAAGGTACCAATATGAGCACCCCTTGCTAGCACCATTGAGCCTCTAGTCATCTTGCAACCATTTCTAGAGAATGTGACTTGCACTCCAATATCATTCAGCTTACTAACAAAAAGTAAGTTTCGAGCCAGACCTGATATATGCATTACATCATTAATTCCCTTCACTCTTCCATCAGGGAATTGAATTCTAACTCTTCCACGACCAAAAAATTCCAAAGTCGATTCACTTTCCAAGTACACCTTTCCACCATTGTATTCTTCATACTTCGTGAACCAATCTCTATGAGATGTCATGTGGAAAGATGCTCTAGAATCAATCAGCCAGACATCATCTGATGCCTATGTAGCCAAGGCTACAATGAAGGCATCTACATCACTTTGAGAAGAATCATTGTCAGAAGAATACTTCTTCTTCATCTTCTTCTCCTCTTTAAAATCCTTTCAAACATGACCAAGTTGCCCACAGTTCCAACACTTCACCTT